>JAVIWC010000735.1:0-200937 GCA_031894815.1 Creontiades dilutus | reverse complement strand
TTCGATAAAACGCTTCCTTCATGGTTATTTTCGCGTTTTTTCATCAAAATTGCTCAAAAATTAACTCTGTTTAATCGCTTTCAAACCTACTCTCTAAGGGGTTTTTCGGGGTGCTGAACACGAATCTGAAGTCCGTTTTTCGATAAAACGCTTCCTTCATGGTTATTTTCGCGTTTTTTCATCAAAATTGCTCAAAAATAAACTCTGTTTAATCGCTTTCAAACCTACTCTCTAAGGGGTTTTCGGGGTGCTGAACACGAATCTGAAGTCCTTTTTTCGATAAAACGCTTCCTTCATGGTTATTTTCGCGTTTTTTCATCAAAATTGCTCAAAAATAAACTCTGTTTAATCGCTTTCAAACCTACTCTCTAAGGGGTTTTTCGGGGTGCTGAACACGAATCTGAAGTCCGTTTTTCGATAAAACGCTTCCTTCATGGTTATTTTCGCGTTTTTTCATCAAAATTGCTCAAAAATAAACTCTGTTTAATCGCTTTCAAACCTACTCTCTAAGGGGTTTTTCGGGGTGCTGAACACGAATCTGAAGTCCGTTTTTCGATAAAACGCTTCCTTCATGGTTATTTTCGCGTTTTTTCATCAAAATTGCTCAAAAATAAACTCTGTTTAATCGCTTTCAAACCTACTCTCTAAGGGGTTTTTCGGGGTGCTGAACACGAATCTGAAGTCCGTTTTTCGATAAAACGCTTCCTTCATGGTTATTTTCGCGTTTTTTCATCAAAATGCTCAAAAATTAAACTCTGTTTAATCGCTTTCAAACCTACTCTCTAAGGGGTTTTTCGGGGTGCTGAACACGAATCTGAAGTCCGTTTTTCGATAAAACGCTTCCTTCATGGTTATTTTCGCGTTTTTTCATCAAAATTGCTCAAAAATTAACTCTGTTTAATCGCTTTCAAACCTACTCTCTAAGGGGTTTTTCGGGGTGCTGAACACGAATCTGAAGTCCGTTTTTCGATAAAACGCTTCCTTCATGGTTATTTTCGCGTTTTTTCATCAAAATTGCTCAAAAATTAAACTCTGTTTAATCGCTTTCAAACCTACTCTCTAAGGGGTTTTTCGGGGTGCTGAACACGAATCTGAAGTCCGTTTTTCGATAAAACGCTTCCTTCATGGTTATTTTCGCGTTTTTTCATCAAAATTGCTCAAAAATTAAACTCTGTTTAATCGCTTTCAAACCTACTCTCTAAGGGGTTTTTCGGGGTGCTGAACACGAATCTGAAGTCCGTTTTTCGATAAAACGCTTCCTTCATGGTTATTTTCGCGTTTTTTCATCAAAATTGCTCAAAAATTAACTCTGTTTAATCGCTTTCAAACCTACTCTCTAAGGGGTTTTTCGGGGTGCTGAACACGAATCTGAAGTCCGTTTTTCGATAAAACGCTTCCTTCATGGTTATTTTCGCGTTTTTTCATCAAAATTGCTCAAAAATAAACTCTGTTTAATCGCTTTCAAACCTACTCTCTAAGGGGTTTTTCGGGGTGCTGAACACGAATCTGAAGTCCGTTTTTCGATAAAACGCTTCCTTCATGGTTATTTTCGCGTTTTTTCATCAAAATTGCTCAAAAATTAACTCTGTTTAATCGCTTTCAAACCTACTCTCTAAGGGGTTTTTCGGGGTGCTGAACACGAATCTGAAGTCCGTTTTTCGATAAAACGCTTCCTTCATGGTTATTTTCGCGTTTTTTCATCAAAATTGCTCAAAAATTAACTCTGTTTAATCGCTTTCAAACCTACTCTCTAAGGGGTTTTTCGGGGTGCTGAACACGAATCTGAAGTCCGTTTTTCGATAAAACGCTTCCTTCATGGTTATTTTCGCGTTTTTTCATCAAAATTGCTCAAAAATTAACTCTGTTTAATCGCTTTCAAACCTACTCTCTAAGGGGTTTTTCGGGGTGCTGAACACGAATCTGAAGTCCGTTTTTCGATAAAACGCTTCCTTCATGGTTATTTTCGCGTTTTTTCATCAAAATTGCTCAAAAATTAACTCTGTTTAATCGCTTTCAAACCTACTCTCTAAGGGGTTTTTCGGGGTGCTGAACACGAATCTGAAGTCCGTTTTTCGATAAAACGCTTCCTTCATGGTTATTTTCGCGTTTTTTCATCAAAATTGCTCAAAAATAAACTCTGTTTAATCGCTTTCAAACCTACTCTCTAAGGGGTTTTTCGGGGTGCTGAACACGAATCTGAAGTCCGTTTTTCGATAAAACGCTTCCTTCATGGTTATTTTCGCGTTTTTCATCAAAATTGCTCAAAAATTAACTCTGTTTAATCGCTTTCAAACCTACTCTCTAAGGGGTTTTTCGGGGTGCTGAACACGAATCTGAAGTCCGTTTTTCGATAAAACGCTTCCTTCATGGTTATTTTCGCGTTTTTCATCAAAATTGCTCAAAAATTAACTCTGTTTAATCGCTTTCAAACCTACTCTCTAAGGGGTTTTTCGGGGTGCTGAACACGAATCTGAAGTCCGTTTTTCGATAAAACGCTTCCTTCATGGTTATTTTCGCGTTTTTCATCAAAATTGCTCAAAAATAAACTCTGTTTAATCGCTTTCAAACCTACTCTCTAAGGGGTTTTTCGGGGTGCTGAACACGAATCTGAAGTCCGTTTTTCGATAAAACGCTTCCTTCATGGTTATTTTCGCGTTTTTTCATCAAAATTGCTCAAAAATTAACTCTGTTTAATCGCTTTCAAACCTACTCTCTAAGGGGTTTTTCGGGGTGCTGAACACGAATCTGAAGTCCGTTTTTCGATAAAACGCTTCCTTCATGGTTATTTTCGCGTTTTTTCATCAAAATTGCTCAAAAATTAACTCTGTTTAATCGCTTTCAAACCTACTCTCTAAGGGGTTTTTCGGGGTGCTGAACACGAATCTGAAGTCCGTTTTTCGATAAAACGCTTCCTTCATGGTTATTTTCGCGTTTTTTCATCAAAATTGCTCAAAAATTAACTCTGTTTAATCGCTTTCAAACCTACTCTCTAAGGGGTTTTTCGGGGTGCTGAACACGAATCTGAAGTCCGTTTTTCGATAAAACGCTTCCTTCATGGTTATTTTCGCGTTTTTTCATCAAAATTGCTCAAAAATTAACTCTGTTTAATCGCTTTCAAACCTACTCTCTAAGGGGTTTTTCGGGGTGCTGAACACGAATCTGAAGTCCGTTTTTCGATAAAACGCTTCCTTCATGGTTATTTTCGCGTTTTTTCATCAAAATTGCTCAAAAATTAAACTCTGTTTAATCGCTTTCAAACCTACTCTCTAAGGGGTTTTTCGGGGTGCTGAACACGAATCTGAAGTCCGTTTTTCGATAAAACGCTTCCTTCATGGTTATTTTCGCGTTTTTTCATCAAAATTGCTCAAAAATTAACTCTCTGTTTAATCGCTTTCAAACCTACTCTCTAAGGGGTTTTTCGGGGTGCTGAACACGAATCTGAAGTCCGTTTTTCGATAAAACGCTTCCTTCATGGTTATTTTCGCGTTTTTTCATCAAAATTGCTCAAAAATTAAACTCTGTTTAATCGCTTTCAAACCTACTCTCTAAGGGGTTTTTCGGGGTGCTGAACACGAATCTGAAGTCCGTTTTTCGATAAAACGCTTCCTTCATGGTTATTTTCGCGTTTTTTCATCAAAATTGCTCAAAAATTAACTCTGTTTAATCGCTTTCAAACCTACTCTCTAAGGGGTTTTTCGGGGTGCTGAACACGAATCTGAAGTCCGTTTTTCGATAAAACGCTTCCTTCATGGTTATTTTCGCGTTTTTCATCAAAATTGCTCAAAAATTAACTCTGTTTAATCGCTTTCAAACCTACTCTCTAAGGGGTTTTTCGGGGTGCTGAACACGAATCTGAAGTCCGTTTTTCGATAAAACGCTTCCTTCATGGTTATTTTCGCGTTTTTTCATCAAAATTGCTCAAAAATTAACTCTGTTTAATCGCTTTCAAACCTACTCTCTAAGGGGTTTTTCGGGGTGCTGAACACGAATCTGAAGTCCGTTTTTCGATAAAACGCTTCCTTCATGGTTATTTTCGCGTTTTTTCATCAAAATTGCTCAAAAATTAACTCTGTTTAATCGCTTTCAAACCTACTCTCTAAGGGGTTTTTCGGGGTGCTGAACACGAATCTGAAGTCCGTTTTTCGATAAAACGCTTCCTTCATGGTTATTTTCGCGATTTTTCATCAAAATTGCTCAAAAATTAACTCTGTTTAATCGCTTTCAAACCTACTCTCTAAGGGGTTTTTCGGGGTGCTGAACACGAATCTGAAGTCCGTTTTTCGATAAAACGCTTCCTTCATGGTTATTTTCGCGATTTTTCATCAAAATTGCTCAAAAATTAACTCTGTTTAATCCCTTTCAAACCTACTCTCTAAGGGGTTTTTCGGGGTGCTGAACACGAATCTGAAGTCCGTTTTTCGATAAAACGCTTCCTTCATGGTTATTTTCGCGATTTTTCATCAAAATTGCTCAAAAATTAACTCTGTTTAATCCCTTTCAAACCTACTCTCTAAGGGGTTTTTCGGGGTGCTGAACACGAATCTGAAGTCCGTTTTTCGATAAAACGCTTCCTTCATGGTTATTTTCGCGATTTTTCATCAAAATTGCTCAAAAATTAACTCTGTTTAATCCCTTTCAAACCTACTCTCTAAGGGGTTTTTCGGGGTGCTGAACACGAATCTGAAGTCCGTTTTTCGATAAAACGCTTCCTTCATGGTTATTTTCGCGATTTTTCATCAAAATTGCTCAAAAATTAACTCTGTTTAATCGCTTTCAAACCTACTCTCTAAGGGGTTTTTCGGGGTGCTGAACACGAATCTGAAGTCCGTTTTTCGATAAAACGCTTCCTTCATGGTTATTTTCGCGATTTTTCATCAAAATTGCTCAAAAATTAACTCTGTTTAATCCCTTTCAAACCTACTCTAAGGGGTTTTTCGGGGTGCTGAACACGAATCTGAAGTCCGTTTTTCGATAAAACGCTTCCTTCATGGTTATTTTCGCGATTTTTCATCAAAATTGCTCAAAAATTATCTCTGTTTAATCCCTTTCAAACCTACTCTCTAAGGGGTTTTTCGGGGTGCTGAACACGAATCTGAAGTCCGTTTTTCGATAAAACGCTTCCTTCATGGTTATTTTCGCGATTTTTCATCAAAATTGCTCAAAAATTATCTCTGTTTAATCCCTTTCAAACCTACTCTCTAAGGGGTTTTTCGGGGTGCTGAACACGAATCTGAAGTCCGTTTTTCGATAAAACGCTTCCTTCATGGTTATTTTCGCGATTTTTCATCAAAATTGCTCAAAAATTATCTCTGTTTAATCCCTTTCAAACCTACTCTCTAAGGGGTTTTTCGGGGTGCTGAACACGAATCTGAAGTCCGTTTTTCGATAAAACGCTTCCTTCATGGTTATTTTCGCGATTTTTCATCAAAATTGCTCAAAAATTAACTCTGTTTAATCCCTTTCAAACCTACTCTCTAAGGGGTTTTTCGGGGTGCTGAACACGAATCTGAAGTCCGTTTTTCGATAAAACGCTTCCTTCATGGTTATTTTCGCGATTTTTCATCAAAATTGCTCAAAAATTATCTCTGTTTAATCCCTTTCATAGTTTCAATCGTTATAACTCGAGTTTAATTGGGTAATACTCGAGTTCAATTGGTTAAAAATCGAGTTCATTTGGTTAAAACTCGAGTTCAAATCGTTAAAACTTGAGTTCAATTCGTTAAAAGGTGAGCTTGTATTTTCGAAATTCAAGAAAGGCGGTCACTTGACAGCCCGCGCGAACGTTTGAAGGTTGAAACACCTAAAAGAATTTCGGTTTCTTGAGTCTTCTTGTATGGCGGGCGTTGCGTCGTTCGGCCGTTGGGCGCTCTCAACCAGTTTTCATCATGCTGTGTGACTGGGTCGGCACCTCCTAGATCCATGCTCGTTGTCCAACGTATGATCACGGTGTTCCATGGTAGGATCTTCAATATCATCCACATAATTATAGTTTCCATACCGCCACTGTCACTCGTTTGTTGTCAGCGGAGTTGTCAGTGACAGTGTAGACTCGGTGGTTAGATATTGTCGTTGTAGTCGAGGATAATCGTGTTGACGGTCCTCTTCGCGTAGCCGATTCCTGTGGTTTCCCCGTCGTCCGCGTTACCTTTGTTTCCACTGACGGAAAGATGAGTGAAGTTAGCGGAATTCGATCAGGTATCAGCGTGCAGATCCGGCGAACGGACGGTAAGTCACTTGGGCCGACCCAACTCAACTACTCACTAACTAAATCGATAATCCCAGTCCCAGGTTTGGGGTCCTTTCCTTTTCATCATTCCACATCGGTCTATGATCCTCGTCTCATCAAATATGGATCTGTCAATCACAAGTGAACACCTCTCGATTCTCATAATGTTCATTCGTGCTTATCAAGCCAAGAGCAGACCCGGTTCTCACGGTTCCCCGTGTCTCTACAACTTTGACACATCTTTCGGTTGGTCTGCCTTCCCGGTTTCTAAACGAGAGTTCCCCCCTTCAAAGCACCGTTTTCTAATTTATAAATACGATTTGAAATCGTTCGTCTTCCCTCTTTGACATTGTACACATTGAAATAACAAAATACGATAACTTGGTGTTTTTTGTTTTTATATAATTGCAAATATTGAGTTGCAGTTCTCGAGTTTTTGCTGAGTGAATAAATTCAGTACTGACCTAGCAAGCAAATTGGTGATTCTAATCAGAGGTTGAATCACAGCTATCATCGTTTTCAAAACTTCATGTAGCTGCTCCTTTTCTTCCACATTATGGTTATTTATTTCATGTTTGTTGCGGTTCAATTTCTTATCTTACTTTTGACCCTGATGTCGTAGAAAAAAACTGCAAGATTGTCGATGATACCGACGTGTGCCAAGATCGAAAGTTAAAGGGTTGAGATGCTATAACGTGATTTGTGACAACTGAACGCAATATAATTGCATACCAACCCCTTAACTTTCTACCGACGAATATAATCTGGGTTAGCAGTCACACCTGTGATATAGTGTCAGGATCTCATCACTGGCAGTGATAAGAATAAGTAGGGGGAGGGGACTACTTTTGTTCATCACGCCAAAAACATTAACAATCAATTATTGTAAATCTTGTGTGCGAAGTTTCAAATTACAGCGACGGAGAATAGTTACTATGGAACAACTGTTGAAATATAAAAAAATTTCTATTTTTTTGATAGATTAATCCTTAAATATAATCCCTTGAAATAAGGCGCTTTGGCCAAGAAGCCGAGATTACTAAAACGGTATATCAGTCGGATCGAAAACCCGTTTTTGATTTTCGGCTAAAATGTCTTAATAGTCTGACACAGTGGCTGGGTCTTACGAGCAGACGTTGTCAAAAAACACTTTAATTTGAGGGTCCAGACTGGTTTCTAGATGGGTGAAATTTTGGCCGATCATATTCGGGTTGATATGTAACATAAAAATGCACGTCTGCCGTTGAAGAGCCGTTCTAGGGCAGATGAAGCCCTACGTGAGTCCATATGTACCCCAAAAATTTGTGTTTTTGGCAAAATCCGTCTGCCCTAGCAACCCAGCGACTTTTCAGCGGCAGGCGTGCATTTTCATGTTACAACTTTCGCCTAGTATCTGGGTTTAAAATTTCAGCCATCTACCAATGACTTTATTAATCATTAAGTCATCGGGGACAGACTAAAACAGTACCAAATTTTGTAAATAATCTTGAAAGAATCTTTTAATCTTTAGGCTAAAAATGTTGAAGAATCTTTTATCTTTAGATTAAAATTCTTGAAATATGTAGAATATAAACCTGTTAAAACGATTCACAGGATGAAAATGCCCTGGTAAATGTTTGTTAATAGTTTGATCTCCGATTTCTCACTTATCTAAAAGCAACACTGAACTAAATGTACTTGTAGCAATACGAAAAAATCATGTTTAAATTAAAGGAATCAAAATTCGGAACCACCTACCAAATCAAATCATTTCTTGCAGTGCTCAATTGAATTCTGTGCATCTGTTTGGGTTTGGAGGGGGGGAGTATCTAGTAGGCATCTAAAATGGCTTTTCCTCATTCAGATTGTGATGGAAATGGTTAGTTGGCCCTTCCCAATTTTAGAATCCGTCGTCTTGGGGGATGAATCAGACGTTTTCAATCATCTGGGTCTGCGTGGCGGAGCATCATTACCGCTTCAACCTCAATGGAAGGGGCTACTATACCATTCCATCTAGTGGTGTGTAAACCACCTGAGGGAGTAGACTTCCTGCGGGTCACTCAGTCCAAAGAAAGGTCAGTGTGAGAAGTTCACCAGTTCACTCCGTGGATGAATGGGACCTCTATTATCTTTGTGTACAGTCAGGGTTTGGTAGATGACAGACGTCTACTATACTCCTTACCTGAGCACCTCTGAGTAAAACAATGATAGGTACCAAATAGAGGTCATTTTCCGAGTCCTCATGAATAAATTTTATTTGAATAGTAGAATCTGCTGTAAAGGAACGGCGACCTGCCCAGGTTGTAAGGTGGGGAGAGTGAACGGTTTTCTTGAGCCAAGACTCCAGCAAGATACCTCAGGTCTTCACCCTTCAGCCGACGGCACTGGGCCTTTTACAAAAAAAAAAAAAACTCTGTGTCAAATGCAAGATCTCTGACGGAACCACCCACTAAACTGCTAAAGCCCACACCCAAACACCATTCTGATTCTGAACTGCTAATAATTTTCCCAGTAGTTCCTTCAAATGGTACCAATATCGATATCTCTGGTCCGATATCTTACTGGTATTGATACCAGGGAGCCTGATACCGATATTGGTAGTGATATCGATACCATGCCTTCGGTATCCCATCCCTACTTTCTCATCACTGTTTACCTACCAATCCTGAGCAGCATCACTCCGACTGTTGGTTTTTTTTTTTTGAGAAATAATATTACTTTATCACTTAGTTGAAGTTTGTGTTTTATTTTGAAACATTGTGTGAAGCGTTTACTGAAGATTTTAGTGAGTTATTTTTAGTAGGTACCCATGATGATAAGTGGAGTCATTTTCCATGTTTCTAGTTTTAATTTTCGTTTTTCAACTCTGCGGCGATAGAAGCTGATTTCTTCAAAAAGAGTTCATGTTGTTAGTATGATGATCACACTATATAAAAACGAGCTTATCAGAGTATATCGACGTTTCAGGGGGTGGTAACGCTGGGCGGGTGGAATTCTCTCCCCCGTCTCCCAGGGCAACCGACCTGCTCCCCCCTCCCTCCGACCCCGCCAGTGAAGGAAAGAGGGCCCCAGCGGGAGGAAGCGTCTCCCAGGGCAAGTGACGTGGTTCTCTCCTCGGGGATTTGGGATTTGGGATGACTTTGCAGATTGTTATTATACTCCCTCATTGTGTTATTCACCTATTTCTTTTTAACCTGCGTAGCAGGGCCATTAAACTAGTATACCTATATGATTTGACCATAATGCAATAGTCATAATGTGATGTGATGGCTTACACATCCACGTCGTGGTGTGGACCATCAGTCAGTGTTACGGTTACCTTGAGTGAACCTTATATTATGATATTTTTTCAGAAGTGTATTTTTATTAAACAAAAATATTCTTGTAAATTGAAGAAACCCTGTGTAGGTACTTATCAAGTACAGAGTTAGGAAAAAAAGTAATTACAATTACCTAATTGGGGAAGTAATTGCATTTGCCAATTACTCTGGTAATTAGTAGTTGAAACTGCGCAATTACTTCTCACAACTATGTAATTGGTAGTTGTAATTACTTTCATTGCAATTACCAATTACTTGGGTCTCTTTGAAGGCCTCGAAAATCCTATTGTTTGCCCATATGTCCGCCCAGGGGATGCAACCGTGGGTTGACAGGCTGCCGCACTTTGGGGCACAACGAAAACCCAAATTGAGTCTCTGTACGAAATTAGGAATTTTTCGAAATTAAATTAGTCAAAGGTAAATAAATTACTCAAAAGCAATTAAATTACTCTCATTACAGTAATTGGTAACTCTAAAAACTAATTTTTACCCCAAATTGCATTAATTACTCTAGAATCAGTTTAGTAATTGAAAAAAGTAGTTACTCTTCCTCCAATTACCAATTAAAGTAATTGGTAATTAATAGTGGGTGTGGGTAATGGAGTGACCTCATTCATTTCGAATCTCTTAATTTTATTTGTTTATTCACGTCAGAAACGTTTCGTCCCGCAGCGGGGACTTCCTCAGTCCATACCTAATCATAAAAGTCATTAATAATTAATGTATAAAACATACAGAAGAGGCAGAAGACAGAAATGGTGACACACACAGTTATTGACACACAACAAGGACAAATAAAACCCTCCTCAACAACATTGATGATACCAAATTAGATCCTCATTTAATAATTTTAATTTATGCTTGCAGTTCCTCTCTCCCTTTTTGTTATTTATAACAAAACAAATTTGTTTAATTAATTAACGCAGTTGAGATCCAACAACTAAGTCATAGAAAATATGACCAGCTCGAGTATATAGACAGGGATGAGTGAACAGTTTAACGTCAACTACAAAACTAAAAGGTAAAACATCAATGCAATTAACAACAGATAACATCTATAAAATCACATATATATAAATCTTATAAACATATAACATATAAACAAATAACAAATATAACATATCTAACATATAAACGAATAACAATATAACATATAACAAATCATTAATTTCAGTAACAAACAACATGAAGAGATGTGTGGTGGCACCACTATGTCAATGCCTAAAGTATGCCAGTAGTTATGACATAGTTAGGTAAGCAATATTATTAATTAAGTTGTTTTGGTATATAAGCTGAACAAGGGACTTCCCTTATAGAAAGAAATATGGTCAATTGACCAATATGTGTATATACACAATATGTAAATTATACTAAAGAATGACTTTTATGATTATGCTACAGACTGAGGAAGTCCCCGCTGCGGGACGAAACGTTTCTGACGTGAATGACCAAATATAACGCTCCAAATTAAGAGATTCATAATTGGTATTTGAGATGTAACTACCAAGTAGTGTAATTGGTAAAAAAGTAATAAACCGAAGGTAATTAATAAGTAATTAATAACAACTCTGGTACTTAATCATTTCGCAACTCACCTCATAAGGGTGGAACAAAACTTACTCGTTCCTAGATCGTGTGCTGCAAAACTCTCTTGTTCCCAACTTCAATCCCTAATTTCTCGGTCATGCTTGAATGGATTTTATTCTTTTCTCTCTTGCTTAATCAAGGCTGCAGGACGTTTAAAACACAAAAAGAACCACTATCACCTGATCAATTTCAAAGATGTGCGACGTTTTTCATGATTTCTGAATATTTCGTCGTTTTCAACAGAGCAGATCGCTTCTTACGAAGGAACTCAAACACATGTTACATAGGAATCATCTGAGAGTGCTTCGAAACGGATTTTCCTATCCGTTTTCCGTCTACACTTGTGGTTGGCAAAAATCCAGGGTTCGATTCTACAACTAATTTGCAACATTTTTTGTCCATCAACTTTCTTTTGTTTCTCCCCTAAAAATCCTAGATTTTTTTCGTGTTTTCGACCTTTCCCCAGTAAAAGAGCTATAACTCCCTTGTCCTAAGAGCAATCTCAAATCTGAGGAGACCGTTGGAACTATATATCATTGATATGGCGTCATATTCGTTTCAGGAGCTTGCCGACATGGTATTCATTTATTGCTTCGCGAATGGGAATGCCACTACCAATTTAGCTGGACAAAAGTCAAGTCAAAAGTCCAGAATTTCTGAGTGCTTTACCTTTTTAGTATTAGTTAGTGAGACTGTAAATACTAATATTTTCCTCCATACCGTGTTTACAAACAAATAGTAAAGGACTGAATCAGTCATGTTTACGCAAGTGCCTGATAATCGGCAGTGGGATTATCTTTATTCGATGGCCATTCATTATGTTAAAGGTGTGTGTAGCGCGAAGTTCTATTGCTTTTATTCAACAATGGACATTGCTGAGACAGGTAAGACATTAAATTTCTGCATTCGTTATAGAATATACATTGCGTTCTACCTGTGGATTTAACTTAGCAACTTGTAAATGTATGCCCCTATTCAATAACGAAAAACTATATTAACGCCAAGTTATTCCACGGATTCGTTTGCAGGATTTGTTTCATCAATCCTTCTGGTTTTTAAATGTTGCAATGAATTTTTGCGATTTTTTGCGTTTTGGGTGATACATAATTTTTTTTTCAGTACAATTTTGGCAAATAAATTTGATAATAGACCACTTTGTGCTCGCGAATCGTGTCAAAAAATTAATCAGATTTTTAAATATAATTTTTCCCGTATTCTGGGATTTCAATCGTTGAATTTAGGAAAGTTTTAAATTTTAGCAAATCAATTTGATTTTAGACCACTGTGTGCTCGCCAATCATGTCAAACAATTAATTTGATTTTTTTAAATAATTTTTTCCGTGATCTGGGAACCTAAAGGTTGCATATGGACAAGTTTCAAATCTTTTCCACCTAAATTAGTTTAATCGGCTTGGGAAACTGGAACTGTAACCAGGATCTCCCAGATATATTTTTTTTAATGGTCGGAAAGACGCCGTCAGATAGTCAAGTGCACAATGAGATGACTCGCCTTTATCTTAGAAAGAATCACAAGTCTCATCCTTACTGTCAGGAAATAAATCACACCGTTACTTACCTCGGGTTTGGAGTATTGAAAATCCAAACGTCCATTCCCCCGAGATGAGGAAACAATGAGACACAATGTTATTGGAACTGAGAGTGAATCCATTACGAAAACAAAAAGGTCGCACCGCTTTTCCAACGTAAGAAGCTGATATTTGAGGAAAAACGTGGATTTGGACCGACAAAATCACGTTTTTTTGCATTAAACTCAGTTTTTCTCCCAAAACTTCTCTATACAATTTTTTTTTTTATTATAACGTTTGAGCCGACAGTTTGAGGACGTTTTCCGTGAAGAGTGCCCGACGATACCTCTATTAATTACAGGCGAAAATTAGCTTGAAAAATGGTAATTTCCGAAATAATTTTAAAATTTAGACTTTGGCCTATTTTTTACCAATTAAAAAGACATACAAAAAATTGCATTTTCCATTAAACGATTAGGAAATTTTACGCTCTTTCCAACGGTCTCCTCAGATTTGAGATTGCTCTTAGAACAAGGGAGTTATAGCCGTTTTAGTGAGGAAAGGTCGAAAACACGAAAAAAATCTTAAAATAAAAAAAGTAGGATTTTTAGCGGAGTAACAAAAAAACGTCTGCCAAGTGGGTGTGGCACATAGCTTCCTCGTATCCAAAACATGACTGTATAGATCATTGAAAATTATTATTGACTAAAGAACTTCGTTCAATTAGGCGAAGTAAATATTGAATTAGGGTAAATTTATTGTTATGCAGGATCATATCTTGAGAAAATAAAGGTAGGCATGTTCAACTATTGAACAAACTATAAAATATACCTAATAAGTTCGAACAATCCCTGAAAATTTCATCGAAATCGGTCAAGATCTCCCGGAGTTATGCGCGTAACAAGGATTTCGTTTGTGCATGCGCAGAGACTACTATTGATCCGGGGGTCATGAAACTCATAGGGGACCATCTACACATCAAACTGAACAATCCCTGAAAATTTCATCGAAATTGGTCGAGAACTCCCGGAGTTATACGCGTAACAAGGATTTCACGTTTGCGCATGCGCAGAGGCTACTATTGATCCGGGGTCATGAAACCTATAGGGGACCATCTACACATCAAACCGAACACTCCCTGAAAATTTCATCGAAATTGGTCGAGAACTCTCAGAGTTATGCGCGTAACAAGGATTTCCCGTTTGCGCATGCGTAGAGGCTACTATTGATCCGGGGGTCATGAAACTCATAGGGGACCATTTACATATCAAACCGAACAATCCCTGAAAATTTCATCGAAATTGATCAAGAACTCCTGGAGTTATGCGCGTAACAAGGATTTCACGTTTGCGCATGCGCAGAGGCTACTATTGATCCGGGGGTCATGAAACCTATAGGGGACCATCTACACCCCAACCCGCACAATCCCTGAGAATTTCATCAAAATCGGACTATAACTTCGTGTAGTTCTGCCCGTAACAAGGATTTGCTGGCAGACAGACACACACACGGAACCAAAATTGTTCAGAAAGGTCTAAAACGCAAAATCCGAGTGGAATTTTTGATTTTGGAAACAAAAAAATTTTCACATTCCGAAAGTGAAAACAATGCTTCCGCTACTTTAGTAGACTCGGAAGCAAAAAAGTTAAGGGACAAAAAATGTTGCAAATTAGTTGTAGAATCGATCCCTGGATTTTTGCCTACCACAAGTGGTCTACACTTGGTGTCTAACCCCGTACGGAGGAAAACGGATACGAAAATCCGTTTCGAAGCACTCTGAGATGATTCCTGTATAACATGTGTTGGTACGTAAGAAGCGATCTGCTCTGTTGAAAACGACGAAACACAACTTACTTTGCGGGTCAACCACCGTAGTTCACCAATGAATTGGTTTTGGTTTTTTTTTTTTTGCCGACTCCATCTCATCTGTAAAAGCCTTACTGTGATACATTAACTATTCAGACAATTAATACTTAGATTTGTTCCTCTTTATGTCTTGTTAGTCCTTCTCAGTATGCTGTTAGATCTTTATCGTACGTGCTCTGTTCATTATTGTATGTATATTATCGTTTTTAACCTGAATTTCTTGTAACTGGGCTTGTCCGTAAATTAAGTAATGAGATTGATTTGTGTTGAAATTTTTCATACAAAAAGAATAACAATTAAGGATTTGAGCTGCAAAACTCGCTCGTTCCATTCAGATGCAATTTTCAGAAATCATGAAAAACGTCGCATATCTTTGAAATTGATCAGGTGATGGTGATTCTTTTTGTGTTTAAACGTCCTGCAGCCTTGATTAAGCAAGAGAGAAAAGAATAAAATCCATTGAAGCATGATCGAGAAATTAGGGATTGAAGTTGGGAACCAGCGAGTTCCTCACCCTGTATATTCGTACCTTCGTTTTCCATGAAAATTCACTAGGACAGATTTGATTGGTTTTGCGTAAGAATGGGTGTTTTTTTGACGGACAGAGGCCTTCCATGAGCGAAAGTTACTCACGTTTCGATCATCTGCGGGTGTTTAGGCCTCGAGGAAATGTGACAAACATTACGAAATGAGCACATTTTCCCTTCGGAGTGAGTTGGTAGCCGTCGAGTTGCGGCGGCCGTGAGTCAGTCGGCTCCTCCAGCGTCTCCTTTTATGGGGTCCCCCACCGCGAGCTCCTCGTGCCCACACCTGGACTGGGACCCTCGACGATCGCCTCCTGGAACGGCGACCTTTTACACGGCGAATGGTCGATGGTGTTCGCCTCGACTCGTTGTTTGGAATGAGAACGTTGGAACTCGGGATGGCCATCGATAGTGTCAAAATATCGATATTTTCTTCCGATGTATCTGTTGGACTCAATCGGCGAAAACGGCCACTGGGCGAAAAATGTGCTCTAACCTAGGGCTGGGCATTTATCTTTGCTCAATGGCCGAAGTCGTCAAAGATAAGAGCTAGAAAATAATCCAGTTGGTATGCCTGATTCGGGTATTGAGCATCTGAAACGCCCAATGGCCGAACAAGTCGCTCAGTGGCCGAAAAAACGCTCAATCAGCCCGAAACCTCCTGCTAAATTATCGTCTAAGGCTCATGTTGTAATTGGAATTAATTTATGATGTAATTAGGTGATGTAAATAATTATTAATAAATAATGTTATGGTACCCGAAGCGTCACCGTTACCAATCGTTACCAGCGTTAGATACCAATCGAGTAATCAAATATTTCCAGGGATTTCAGGGAAGGAATGTTAAGAGACGGTTACTAAAAACATTGTGAAATTCTTTTTATTAAGTTTAGCAAAAATTATTCTTCTTCAGGAGATGAGTATTTTGAAGAAGGTACATTTTAATAAGAAGATAGGTACTTGTTTGCTAAAAATCACATCAACTTGGTAACTTAATTAACTTGAAATTGTACTGAAAAACGCAACTTAACTTGGTACTAATCTATTCACTCATTACGCTTCGAATAAATTAAGCTTAGCAAAATAATCCCCCCTTCCTATTTTGTTGTTAGGTATAAAATAATAATAATAATACTGCTTCGGGGAGATACTTATTTTGAAGGAACTTTGTGAGGAGGTACCTACTGAAAAATCACATGAACTTCGTTATATCAACTCATCAACTCGAAATGTACTGCAACGGTACGAAACTTAAATCATTATATTAATCATCATTGAACAACAGGAAAACGACCTCAGTCAGATTAGCTGATAAGCGAGCAGAGTTGCCAACCTACATCTCTCTGGAAATGTTGACCGAGCTCGGTTGTGCACTTTCGAAACGACCATTCCTAGGATTGGGCATCTTCCGAGTGCTCTCTCCGCGGAGAGAAATGCCCAGCCCTAGGTTTGAGCAACCTTTCGGCCACTGGCCGTTTTCGGCGGTTGAGTACAACATATCGACATTTTTCTATCGATGATGCAAGGGCCAATAGTATCGGATATCGATAGTTAGTGACCAATATTTTTTTTAACCGATATATCGGCTTCGTCTGATAATATCACATATTATGTTGACTCATAAAGGGTCAATCCATACAAAGTGGTCCAGAGGAGGTTGCTGTAATATTGCTTCCGAGTCTACTAAAGTAGCGGAAGCATTGTTTTCACTTTCGGAATGTGAAAATTTTTTTGTCTCCAAAATCAAAAATTTCACTCGCATTTTGCGTTTTAGACCTTTCTGAACAATTTTGGTTCTGTGTCTGTCTGTCAGCAAATCCTTGTTACGGGCAAAACTACACGAAGTTATAATCCGATTTTGATGAAATTTGATGGGACTGTGCGGGTTAGGGTGTAGATGGTCCCCTATAGGTTTCATGACCCCCGGATCAATAGTAGCCTCTGCGCATGCGCAAACGTGAAATCCTTGTTACGGGCATAACTCCAGGAGTTCTTGACCAATTTCGATGAAATTTTCAGGGATTGTTCGGTTTGATGTGTAGATAGTCCCCTATGAGTTTCATGACCCCCGGATCAATAGCAGCCTTTGCGCATGCGCAAACGTGAAATCCTTGTTACGCGCATAACTCCAGGAGTTCTTGACCAATTTCGATGAAATTCTCAGGGATTGTTCGGTTTGATGTGTAGATGGTCCCCTATGAGTTTCATGACCCCCGGATCAATAGCAGCCTCTGCGCATGCGCAAACGTGAAATCCTTGCCACAAGCATAACTCCGGGAGTTCTTGACCGATTTCGATGACATTTTCAGGGATTGTTCGGACTTATTATAGTTTGTTCAATATTTTATAGCCTACCTTTATTTTCTCAAGTTATGTTCCTGCGTAACAATAAATGTACCCTAATTCAATACTTCGCCTAATTGAACGAAGTTCTTTAGTCAATAATAATTTTCAATGATCTATACCGTCATGTTATGGATACGAGGAAGCTATGTGCCACACCCACTTGGCAGACGTTTTTTCACATCACACAAGTATGAAAAGTATTATACCCACGAAAATGAGTTCGTATGGCTGGAATATCGATATCTATCCATAGATAATATTCATAGGATATCAAGTAGTGGTTTTGGCTGCGGCCAAGAGTCTTACTTAGCTCAAGACGATAAAAATAGAAGAAGAAGAGTAGTAGTTTGGAGGTTCCATTGGAAAATTGGAAGATTGCGGTTGTTGAGGTTTTCCAGCAAGTGTTGAATTGTTCTTTTTGAGATTGTATCTTGTTCACGGTTGATTCTTTTCTTCTTCTTTTTTGTTTATTCTCACTTTGAACCATGGATAGATATGCATCAACTATACTTCTCAGGATTTTGTTCTGACACGTTTGTATTTTCTTTACGTTAGTATTTTTGGCACAGCCACACAGTTGAATCCAATGTGTCCAAATAGGACGTAAAATCTGTTTGTAGATATGCAGTTTATTGTGAAGTGACAGACGGGAATCCGCTCTCAGCAGCCAATACATTTTTCTGATTTAATCTTCAGTTCCTTCTTTGAAAGTTTAAAAATGAACCGTAAAATAATAATAAAATTTAAAAAAATCAAAAATTGATTTTAGTGGTTTGATTTGACTATCCTAAAACCGAGTAGCTCACGTTCCAAATCGTATGATCTACAAGTATACATTTATATAAATTTGGTTTGATTAAATAAATTACCCATCTGTACAGGGTGGTCCTTAATGAACGTACCACCCTTTCAATTTCATTGGTTGCGGAGAAATCAAAAAACCTGTCAAAGTAACCTAACCTTATTTTTTTGCAAAGAATTCAAAAATTGCAGTTTGAAGCGTCGCGCATGCGCGCAAATGCCCGAAACGTGCACTAACCTCCTTATTTTGAATGGGAACCCTAATTATTTATTTCAGATTCGGATTCTACCCAAGATTTTATGAAAATTTGACAGCTCAACCAATCTGTTCGATTGCCCCTAACCGGTTCAGCGAGCACAAAAAGTTGCGTAACTCCAAATTTCTCTAATAGTGGATGACGGTGAACTGTGAAGTGTGGCACATGGATTTTCATTGTTTTTTAACGCTGATTCACGTGATGCTATCCGTTTTTTTGATTTGACTCAATTTTTGCGGAATAATTACCGAAATTTGTTTATTTCCCGTGAAAAATCATAATTTATGTTTACTTTCAACACTCAGATTAAGATGATTTTTCACTTGATCACTTAAAAAGGTTTGAATATCCATTTTTCACATTTTTCAACCAGATCTCGAAAATTAAACCCCCTAACAATCTGAAAACAGGCGCCTCATTGGTCATTATTCCGCAAAAATTGAGTCAAAAAACAGGTAGCATCTCGTGAACCCGCATTAAAAAGCAATGAAAATTCATGCGTAACACTGTAGAGTTCACCATCATCCACTGTTTGACAGTTTTGGGGTTGCGCAACTTTGCGTTCTCGCTGAACCGGTTGCACACAAATAAAAAAAACCTGGTTGAGGGGTGAAAGTTTCATGAAATCTTGGGTAGAATCCGAATCTGAAACAAAAAATTAGGGTCACCATTTAAAATAAGCAAATTAGTGCGCGTTTCGGGAATTTGCGGGCATGCCCGACACTTCAAACTGCAATGTCTAAATTCTTTCGAAAAAAATAAGGGCAGGTTACTTCGACAAGTTTTTTTATTTCTCTACAACCAACGAAATTGAAAGGCTGGTACGTTCATTAAGGACCACCCTGTATAGAGGGGTAATTTATATAATCAAACCAAATTTTTACAAATGTGTACTTGTAGATTATACAATTTGGAACGTGAGCTACTCGGTTTTAGGGTAGTCAAATCAAACCACTAAAATCGATTTTTGATTTTGTTTTAAATTTTCATATTATTTTACGGTTCATTTTTAAACTTTCAAAGGAGGAACTGAAGATTAAATACAGAAAAATGTATTGGCTGCTGAGAGCGGATTCCCGTCTGTCACTTCACAATAAACTGCATATCTACAAACAGATTTTACGTCCTATTTGGACACATTAGATTCAATTGTGTGGCTGTGCCAAAAATACTAACGTAAAGAAAATACAAACGTGTCAGAACAAAATCCTGAGAAGTATAGTTGATGCACCCCCTGGTATATGCAAAATGATGACATTCATCGTGAACTAAGGATGGAAACAGTCAACAAAATCATCATAAGATACGCCCAGAAGCACGAAAAACGCCTCCACCAGCACAAGAACCGGGAGATGCTCAACGTTTTGGACAACCACCCTGCATGTCTAATATTTCAAGCACTTACGGAAACAAGATCACACAGACCGGCAGACACGAAAAAGTCGTAAAGAATTTGTTTAAATCGCAAAATGCGAGTGGAAGTTTTGGAATTTTTCGTCAAACAAAATATTTGCGTCCTCTGAAAGTGAAAACGAAGCTCCGGATTAATTGTCAGGTTCTATGATTAAGGTTGAAAGCTGTTTGAACTTCCTACACTCTGCATGTTGACCGTCAGAGGCGGCTTTCGGAATCCGTTTTATTTCGCTCGATACCTGCTGTTCACTCTCATTGTCAATCAATTATATGTAAATACTTTCTTCTTTTTTTGGTATGCCAGCCTTCAATTATTGACGTGGGTGTACGACAAACCCTCAGGATCGCCATCGCCTCTTTGCCTGACCATTCTAGGAATACATTGGTTCCGTTACCAACCTGCCAACTACTCCTACTCACATTTCTACTATATTTCATGGAAAAAATTGTATTTAAAAAAAAAAATTCGTTCTTATTTGAGTCACACCTGTCAAGAGTGTTACCATGGATAGTTTTTGGTACTTTAAACATGTCCAAATCAATTAAAGAGACATGTGATATCATTTTGACTCAAGTTTAGGAACAGAATGACTTTTTGGGTGGTTTTCTGAACTTGATGACGAGTACAATTTAGCGATTTGCTGCCTGCAGGCTATCTGTTGTGTAATGTATATGGTTAGTTGGCCCTTCCCGATTTTAGAATCCGGCGCCTTGGGAGATGAATCAGACGTTTTCAGGAGTCTGGTGCATCCTCCGAGCGTGGCAGAGCATTATTACCGCATCCACCTCAATAGAAGGGGCAACTATACCATTTCATCATCTCACAGTTGTACAGTTACACTCGAGACAAAACTCCTTTTAGATTGAAATGTTCTAAATTAAAAAAAAAAAAAAAAAAAAGAAAGTGACAACTGCCACTCACGTTTGTTATCTTGAATATGTATATTGATTTTCCACATCAAATTTTGTTCAAAAAGTCGATCTTTTTTTCAACTTATCTTTCATGGTCTAGGAACGCCAATAGGTCAAATAATGTGAGAAATGGCCCATGTAATAAATATATCATGTATTCCAACATTACCCTTTACTAATGCGTTCAAACTAGAGAGGATCATGACAATTGGTTGATAATTGCAAGTTGAGGAGCGTCGACATAATGGGCCTCACTCACACACCTGGATCCATTCTAATAGGTTCCTCTGCTGACGAAACCTTGCTGCAGCGGGGCGTTCTAAAACCGTGCTGGAAGCTGTCAAATTTTAGGAAATTTAGTCAAATTCAATCAGCTTTCTAGTGGTATGTTCAGCTTTGCGATTCCGTGTCAATTCCATTTTGATGCCTGAATTCCGACTACCATAAATCTTGGCTGTTGAGTTGGTGAAGAGTTGCGCGGGTTTTGCAAAGCATTATGGGGCGCTCTGTAACAAAATGAACATACCAGACAATTTATCTTCCCTTGACCATAGAGCCCTCAAGTTGGACATGGATCTGCTGGTTGCTGTATACAAAGCGGAAAGAAGATCGACAATTTCACTTTGTACCGCGAGCTGGATCCTGGTACTAGTAGTGGCAGTGTAAATACTGCTGAAATTCCACTGCACGTAGCACGATGGGCATTTATGATTCGTGCAGAGTCATTGAATCTGAATGCCAAGCCTTACGAATCGGACAGATCAGAATGCTCGATGTGTAGCCTGCACGAACGAGAATTCGTTTATCATTTCCTTTGCTGGTGCCCAATTCTGTCTGAATTCAGATTTGCGGCTTTTGGCTGCCATGTTTTATCACGGAACTAAGCGATTGGCATCCCCAACGGTCCGGATTGGATAAAACTAGAGCATTTTGTAAGCCAGCCTGGCAGTATCGCTCCTTCCTCATCAATGAATTTAATTTTTGAACCTTCAAGATTTGTGATGAACCTCAATTGTGTTTAAATTTTCTATCTAAAGCAGGATAGTGTTTTTTTTTTTTTTTTTTTTTTTTTTTTTTTTTTTTTTTTTAATTGTACAAAAAAAGAACAACAAAAGAAAAAGGCCTAATCTTCCGGCAGACGGAACTTCCATGCCGTATTGTTTATTTGAACTGTAGAACTGTTTAGCAAATTGTTGAAATTGATTAATAAAATTTTCTTCTTCTTCTTCAATTTCATTAGCCAATCCATTTTGAAGGCGAAAACCCGTTAGGCACCCTATGTACCTGACGCGTTATGGTGCTACATGGCGAAGGTAGTACATAAATGTTGGGTACAAATGGTTTGTACTGTCTGTGAACCATTTCAAACTTTCAACAGAACCAATTTCCGTATGCAGGAACTTTCAAAATTTATACTGTTCCAACTTTTGCTACTGTTGAACTTGGGATATACCACCTTTGCCCTAGATGTCCAACATTTTCGCTCCTTTAAACTGGAACTTCTCCATGAAATCGATTTGGGATTGCCAAGTCGATGTTTTGCACTGTTTGTAAAGCATTTTACAATTTAGCAATCATATAATTTTTCCACAATGTCGTGCGAGCCATGAAATGCTTTAGACTTTGATGTGAAAAATCCGTTTATTCTCAGATGAACTATTCTCACACTATCCTATCCTATCATTATTCTCGCTGGGGCCCTAGTTGGTGCCAACATCCAACCAGCTCGATCGCCTCGCCGAGAACTGCGATCAAAAACGTCGTTCTTCGAGGTTTTTACTGACATGGGCTAATGGTTTCAGTAATTTCAGACGAAAAAAACGACTGGGGCAGTTTTCGGATCCGTAGAAATTCACCCGATTAAAATATTCGCAATTTCTAATCCTAAAAGTGAACCCCCGAACCTCACTATGACACACAAAATCACCTAATAAATAAAATTTCCGTGTCACCATGTTAGTCACCGTACTCCTCCGAAACGGCTTTACCGTTTTTACCAAATTTTATATGCGTATTCAGTTGGTCTGAGAAACGGCCAACATCTATTCTTCACTCCCCTAAGTGAAGGTTGTCACCTTCAACATTTTTTTGAGTTTTGGACGGAATTTTTTTTTTTTTTTCATAATGGGGCATTAAAAAGTACGTACAACCTTCAATTTATACTTTTATATCACCAACCCCTATGTTTTTATAGCCATTTTAGTAATTTAATCATTGTCATCCCGCTCGATAACTGATCAATTTTAGTGTTTTCAACTGTGCTTCGATTGAAATTTCCCTTAGCTTGTGGCAAATCTAAAATTTTTTTAATGAAAATAAACAGTCATTTTTATTATTGAAGTTTAATCCCGACATATGCTTAGTGTTACCAATTTTTGGATTCTTTAACATTTACCGCGCCTTTACTGGTGAGCGAAATGCCGCACTATACCGGTGTCACTTTTAAGCAAACAGACGGGTCAGCTGGTTTCTAAATAGATTGTGATGAGTCCCAGTTCAGTCTGAGGTCATCTGAATCGGAAAACCTCGTTGTAGGCTTCAAAATGTTGAAAACAGCTGTAAATTTCAATTTTTTAAATCCTTTTTTATTGTTTTTTTTTTTTTTTTTAATTTTTGCTCCCTCGTTTTTTATGGAAGGGAGGGTCAAAAGAATCTTCCGATCATATTGGCTGAGGTCAGCATACTGGTATGCTATTCAGCATACAGCTAAGCCCTGTCCTGATCAGCTCTGTGATGTCATAGACCTGCGGTTTTACCAGTTCGATGTTCATACCAGTAGACATATGAGTTTTCTATCGTAATCTTCTCGGGGTGAGCGCGGCCGTTATAATATTTCCGTTTGTTTCAGGTCGGACACACCCAGCGATTGTTTCCTCCGTCAACACAGGGCTAAGGAGCGTCACCGTCGAATGGTTTGAAAAAGGTGAAACCAAAGGGAAAGAGGTGAGCAGTCCATGAGATATGTCTTACTTCATATCGTCCCCTTTATGCCTATAATTGATTTTTGAGTTAAGCATCTCTTACGAAAGATATAGACCCCCTCCAGTAGATAAAAATCGATCCAGGGGGGTCAGGTGTTTATTTAACGGCTCAACAGACAGAACGCAATCCGTGAATGTGTTTAGTACATTTCCTTGGTTACGCCAAAACCATGAATGTACACATTAATTATTTTTTCATTGCCGTAACAATGAATGTGCCACATTTTTTACCTTAAATTATGAAATAATGAAAACGTCAGAGACGCCCTACTGAGGCGGATGAAGATTAATTTACTGATTTCGATTTATTGATTTAAATTATACAGGGTGTACCAAGAGTTCCCCCCCCCCCCCCCCCCCTAAAATCATAAAAATGGGAGTAAACAAAAAAAATTTTTTTGAATCTTCATGTTTCTTTCCAAGGATCTCAAATATCATATTTGCGCACTCCGCGCAAATGCGCAACCATGCGCAATTGACACCAACTTTCTTATTTTAAATAAGAACCCTGATTTTTTATTGCAGAATCGGATTCTACCCAAGATTTCATGAAAAATTGACCCCTCAACCAATTTTTTGATTGGGCTTCACCGATTCAGCGAGCACACAAAGTTGCGCTACCCCAAAATTGTCAAATAGTGGATGATAGTGAACTGTAAAGTGTGGCACATGAATTTTCGTTGAATAATGACCAAAATTTGTTTATTTCCCGTCCGTTTTTTATTTAGGCGCCTGTTTTCAGATTGTTACGGGGATTAATTTTCGAGGTCTGGTTGAAAAATGTAAAAATAGGATATTGAAACCTTCTTCAGTGATCAACTGAAAAATCATCTTAATCTGAGGGCCAAAAGCCGTCATAAATTATGACTTTTCAGGCAAAATAATCAAATCCTGGTCATTATTCCGCGACAATTGAGTCGAATCAAGAAACGGATATCATCGCGTGAATCAGCGTTAAAGAACAATGCAAATTCATGTGCCACACTTCACAGTTCACCATCATCCACTATTTGACAATTTTGGGGTAGCCCAACTTTGCGTGCTCGCTGAATCGGTTCACCAATAAAAAAAAATGGTTGAAGGGTCAAATTTTCATGAAATCTTGGGTAGAATCCGAATCTGCAATAAAAAATTGGGGTTCTCGTTTAAAATAAGAAAGTTGGTTTCAATTGCGCATGGTTGCGCATTTGCGCGGATACGGTATTTGAGATCCTTGGAAAGAAATATGAAGATAACAAAAAAATTTTTTTGTTTACTCCCATTTTGACGATTTTAGGAGGGGGGGGGGGGGGGGGACAACACGTGGGACACCCTGTTTATTTGATATTTCAAACTTATTGATTTAAATGATTTATTTACTGATTTTTTCTTATTATATAAATAAAATTTAAAGAGGAATTATTTTGCCTTCGAGTATGAGTTATAATTGAAATTAAATTTAAAACTTTAAATTAAAAAACTTAGGAAGAATCGGAAAACAAATTTGTTTTTCAACCACTTTGGTATTAGTGATTCCACTACTTATAAACTTTTTTCCCAACCATCGTCTTTATTCGAAATCAGTTCCCTCTTTAATTATAATTTTCCTTTCGTTCAGCTTTTAGAATAAAAATCAGTCAGTAGCTAGTTATGATTTTCTCGGTATTTTGTCGTTACAAAACTGTCTCTCAAACTACAACCCGTAAAAAACTGTGGCAGCGGGATGAACCTATTGATGAAGAAAAGGTTTATCACTTACTGAATATAGTGACACACCACACAGTGGGCTAAATCACCAATTTAGGTGGACAAAAATCAAGTCAAAAGTCTGGAATTTCTGAGTGCTTTAGCTTTTTATTATTAGTTAGTGAGACTGTAAATACTAATATTTTCCTCCATACCGTGTTTACAAACAAATAGTAAAGGACTGAATCAGTCATGTTTACGCAAGTGCCTGATAATCGGCAGTGGGATTATCTTTCTTCGATGGCCATTCATTATGTTAAAGGTGTATGTTGCGCGAAGTTCTATTGCTTTTATTCAACAATGGACATTGCTGAGACAGGTAAGACATTAAATTTCTGCATTCGTTATAGAATATACATTGCGTTCTACCTGTGGATTTAACTTAGCAACTTGTAAATGTATGCCCCTATTCAATAACGAAAAACTATATTAACGCCAAGTTATTCCACGGATTCGTTTGCAGGATTTGTTTCATCAATCCTTCTAGTTTTTAAATGTTGCAATGAATTTTTGCGATTTTTTGCGTTTTGAGTGATACATAATTTTTTTTCAGTACAATTTTGGCAAATAAATTTGATAATAGACCACTTTGTGCTCGCGAATCGTGTCAAAAAACTAATTAGCTTTTTAAATATAATTTTTCCCGTATTCTGGGACTTCAATCGTTGAATTTAGGAAAGTTTTAAATTTTAGCAAATCAATTTGATTTTATACCACTGTGTGCTCGCCAATCATGTCAAAAAATTAATTTGATTTTTTAAATAATTTTTTCCGTGATCTGGGAACCCAAAGGTTGCATATGGACAAGTTTCAGAATTTTGTCCACCTAAATAAGTGATTCAGCCCACTGTGCACCGTACCTGTACAGTTTTCATGGGAAATTTGACTGCCCGAAACCATGAATGTGCGATATTCATCTCTAATTTTTTTTCTCCAAAACCACGAATGTATTATGTGGGGCGAGAGGATGGGCTAGGGCCATAAAACTATTTTTCCCTTGTTCATTGATAGGTCTGACACCAGAATGTGGATGAAAAGTACCTCAAACAGCAAACTGAATTCTGTGAGATTTAAACAAAATTTCAAAAACAGTTTTTTCGATTTTTTTCGAAACTACACAATTGCACATTCACTATTTTGGCATAAAAGGGCCGATATTACGTCTTACGTCATATTATTTGGAATTTAAATTGTATACTTTCAGTCGCGCGAAACGATTTTCACGTTAGCGCATGCGCAGAGCGTACCGCTGATTATATTGAGATGAAATTCGTATGGAACCTCAAGAGACCTCATCCGCATAGTCCCTCAAAATATGAGCTAAATTCATTCAAAATTGTGGAAGTTATGGCTGTAACAAGGAGATGCGGACAGACAGACAGACTGACAAACACGGAACCAAATTTGTTCAGTAGGCTATGAATCGCAAAATGCGAGTGGAAATTTTGAATACGGACATCAAAAATTTCTTGTCTTCTGTTCCGCAGACTCAGAAGCGAAAAACGGGAGTCAGATGAACAGTGTTGTCCATTTCCACGAAATGAATGAGTTATTATGTTGAATCGATTTCCACGGTTGAGTCATCAAATGGCCCTCTCAACATGCAGCCTTCCGTAGTACGATCAACCGTGCACTATCTATCCCAAAGAGTGGACACAGAAATCTGTCATTAAACGCAAAACGGGAAGCAATGGATATGGAGGAGGAGATAATTTACACCATATTAAATAAAATTGTTGGTTAAAACAGTAGGAATATAATTTCAAATTCGTTTAGGGGAAACGTAATGCTCCAACTAAAACAGCAGATATTACTGAAATTTGTTGATAAAATTGGTTATAAAATGTCATCTAGGAGTGATGAAGTGTTTTAAAAATAAAAATGTTCTTAAACCTTCACGGGTCTGTTGAAGATAAAATTTATGTTCTGGATTAAAGTAGAATTGGCGAGTTGAAATGATCTTGTGGGCATGAATATCGTGGTCATTTCGGGGAAGAATAAAAGAGGATGAATAGGGTTTTAGGGTGAATAAGGGTGAATTTGCATTTGAAAATTATTTTGAGGAAGTTACCACTTGTTAAAACTGATCAGTTTTGTATATTTAGCTTCATGCTAATAGGAATTATGCTTTTCAGAAGTTAGAAATGATTCCTTATGGGGAAAGGAAGTGGTGGCGACCATCTTGAGAATTTCAATATCGAGATATCAAAAGTCTTTAAATGTATGATGACTCAAATACACTCAGTAAAAAATGTATCCGTACCCCCACTGGGCTCTTCACGAATATTGTTGTTGAACCTCATGACCCTAGAATAATTGGAAACTAGTTTTAAGAATGTGTTTACAGAGGTCTTAAATAACGTATCTCAAGTCCAACAATTTTCCAACTAAACAGACCAGACCAAATTGTCATCAAATGTACACGAATTCCTTTTTATAAAGGCAAAACAGTGTTCATACAGTCCAAAGACACTAGAAAACCGAACTCAAAAAATGGATTAATAGCTAGTGGTCCCTCCTTTTTGCTTGACAACTTCCAACAAATAGGACGTCATGTAATCGACGAGTTTCTGAGTCATGGTATCTGGGAGCACTCATGCCACACAGGTATCTAGAGTGCATACAATACGATAAAAGCGGGACAGTAGACCTCTATGGTTCTACAGCCAGATCGTTTAAATGATTAATTTTACACATTTAAGTACCAAAGATGAAAAATTGCCTATGCAACCTACAAATATGGGAGTCTAGCTCAGAGGAGGGGAGCTAGTAAACAGATATGAAAGCTACTGGCTGGGGGGGCTAACAAGGGTTTACGTGATCGCATTCTGTGTTCATAAACGGTACTTACCAAGCCTAACCAACTCCCTGGAAAAATCAGTAGATTCAACTGGAGCACCAGAGAGGCTAGTGCTTACCAAGGTGGCAGGTACAAGAATGACCCCCTCGGGCGGACGGGAAAGTGGTGATGCCGGGATAACAAAGGGCAGAAGGAGCCCACCCGAAGGTTAGTTGAAGGAGTGTTGAGCGGGGAGGGGGGGGGGGAGAACATTTGGGTCGGTTGCTAAGAACTAGATTGTACTCCTGTTACTCATTTAAATGATAACAATACAATACACACATTCGGATTTGTATTCGGTTATTGTTTTTTCTCATGTTTGTATTGACCCTCACAAACCTGGATCAGTTCTATT
Source organism: Creontiades dilutus (assembly GCA_031894815.1). NCBI lineage: Eukaryota > Metazoa > Arthropoda > Insecta > Hemiptera > Miridae > Creontiades > Creontiades dilutus. The sequence continues at coordinate 172,280 of JAVIWC010000735.1, read as the reverse complement.
AGACTTCGCTGTACAAGTATTGTGAGACGTCTATGACTGTGACCGGAAAAAATGTTGATCCCGTAATTTTTATGATTCTGGGTGGTTCCTCTGGTAGTTGCTATTGCAAAGGGGGAGTCTTGATTGATCCAGTACTAATCCACATGAACTCCAGTTTGCTTGTGGAGACTTTGTTCTTCCCCTCGTCTAAAACAATGGCTCTTGTGCTCGAGATATCCAATCAGAAAAATAATGTATATCAGCGGGAACCTAGTGGTAGCCGGATTAGCCTAGCCTGGGTAATTAAAAAAATTACACATTTCTTGGGTGTACGGAGACATTTTTCACTGAGTGTAATTAATATCTGTAGATTGAGTACACGGACCAACTGCGCTGATTACGAAGCCTGTAAATAAAAAAAAATCAACGATCCGATGATCATAATACTTTACATTTCATCAATTTCAACTGCATAACCTGAACACTTCAACAATTGTAAGCTTTAGTTGTAATTTATTGGTTTCATATGTTATTGGAATTGGAAATATTTTTCTTCCTGCCTGCGCATCGGATTATATTTGTGTTTCAATTACTCTTTGTTCACAGATCGAATTCGATACAATATTTGCGCTGAATGCGAATTTAGCTCCTCCATCACATCAAATCAATGATTTACCTATGGAACCTCACAAGCTTTCAAGGGTAAGGTTGAAATAATACTTTCAATGTTAGGCATAATATTACCACATACTTGTCAAAAATTAGCTATAATGTGTACTTATAAAGTTTTCTCAAGACCTCACATCACTTTAGGCGCTGTACTTAAAGACGATACATACTGCCTTGGAACCGCGTTGTCCCCCCCTCTTTCTTCATTTAATTTGAATGGGAAGGTTTTTTCTTTTAACTTTTCATTTTTCGAAGAGCTTATCTGAGCCCCAACAACATTCAAACCAGTTGAAGAATAAGAGAGATGTGTTAAGCATTTCTTTATTAGAAAGTTATACAATGAAACGAGCCATTTCGCCCTCTCCCTCCACATCCTTCACCACTCTTTGCTAGATAATCTTCTTCTTCAATAAATCAATTATTCTTGGATTTTATTTAAGATGCTAAAGTGAGGAATCGTCGTGGTTATACTTTTCATAATCAATCCCAAGGTTTTTCTTATGAAATTCAAGGCTTTCCAAGTCTCCAAGTCAGATTGTAGATGTTCCTTATGTAATCTCAAGTTATCCATTTCTATTTTCTATGTTATATTATAACTAATCAATATCAGCAGGAAGCTGCAGCATCAAGTGCAAGACATTAATATACAATCACTAGTAGTGACTTAAGTCTTATTTCTATTGACCATGTTCATCCCACTTAAATCTCAAAGCAAATTTTACAGCTGTGTTGAAAGAGAGCGGGAGAGAAACGAAGGACTTGAGAGAAGCTCGATTGTTTGCCTTTCACTTCAAAAATGTTTAGAGCTTAATAATATTCCCAGTTTTCTTATTATTTTAATCTAATTATCCGTTTCAATCGATCCTGTTGAATTAATTTTCTGTGGGGGGTGGAGGGGGTTCTAACGAGCTATTCAGAGATCTGATTGTGGAAAGCACCTTAGTTTACTGCTTGTCAATTAGTTGGAACACTACCATAAAAGTGTAATTTAGAAGAATTATTCATCTTTTTTTGAACTTTAATTACAGTTTTAATAATTCAACCGCACACAGAAGGGAAATTGTTGATTAGATGACAGCTGTACATTTATGTTCTTTTCACACAGTACCTTATGGACATCAGGTATATCAGAGTTTGAGGAAAACCGCAATGTAGAGTACAAAACGCTGCCAATTCTATCACATGGGTCCGAAGTATTGGGTGAATGCTGATGTCATTGCAAGGTTTTTGGGGTTTATTTCATGTTCAGAAATTGCTATAAAATAACACCCCGTTTGTTTGTCTGTAAAAATTGCGAAAACCCACATTTTTGACCAGTTTCTTTTGCCCATAGCATCTATGTTGATGATACGATTGGGCCAAGTAGAGGTTTGGACCAACTAGACATTGAGTAGAGTCCATGTACAGAAGAACGGATATACATCAATTCTAAGGCAGTGTGTAGATATTGCAGATTTTGAATGTGCATCACAAAATTTGAGTGGACTCCATACAAATTTTTGCTATACGATTAAAAATAATCATTAATCCTTGATTATACCGTTTTTTCTCAAATGTTAGTAGTGTTGCCTATTTGATGAGACTTTAAGACTTGGTCACTTGTAACCCTTTTATTTCAGGTATATGAAGTCAGGCAACAAAAAATATTAACGCCCAATTAGGAGACAACTCATTTTCAAATTTTCTAAATTGAATTCTGAGGTGAAGTTCAATTTTGGTTGTAAAAAGGGCTAAACTACAGAAAATAGGATGTTTTATTATTTCTGAAACTGGCAGTTTCATTTTTTGGTGTCAGACATAAAGGCAGTAGGAGCTGGCAAAGTGAGCCTGACCCTCCTAATTATTTGGAAATTTTGACTGCCTAGGGGTCGGCGAGAATGTGGCTAATCGGTTTGAAATTGTGTGGAAAACTCTTTCCTCGCCTGGCTGTTAGGGTATTTTTGTGCTAAGGGCAAACATGTCAGTACATACTTACTCTGTGGAGGAGTCGTTCTTCATCATCAGAACATTGAGAATGGTGATGTCCTTCCAACAGGGCTTGACTCCATCCTGCGTTCAACTCCATGTTCCTTCCTTCCTTCCCAAAGTTGCTGGATTGTGAGGAGAAATGGGGCACCAACAAGTTTACCATTTCTAGGAGATGGGGAGAATCCACGTGGCCATTCAGGATGTTGTACAAAAATGAGACATTGGGTAGAGAAATCTCCTCACTCGAGGGGATTAAGTGCCACAGTGCTCATTAACGGCCTCCTAGTTTATGGCGTCTGCTGATATTTAAGGCTTAAATGCCTCGTAACGGAGGAAACGGCAAATTCTAATTCGATTTTTGGAATCTATTTTTAGATTTGGAAAAAGAAACGAACACATTTTGACAGAGATATTACGATGGTTCATTGTTGAAAATGGTAAATTTAATTGGCAGTAACAGCATGCGTGATAACCAAAGACAGAAATGTTTGGAAACATTCTAGTATCTTCACAAGTTAACCCTGAAGTAGGGCACACACACGCAGTATTTGGCAAGCACCTACCTGAGTCTAGGAGTTTTCCTAGTAGTGTGTGGGTCTTCAGCTATGAGTGCTTAGCGAATAGCGAACATTAGGATATTCTGCTTGTTGCTAGGAAAATGCCCACTTCAAAGGAGACGAAAATTCGCCTTTAGGCGAGCAACGCCACACACATTTGCCCAAGAGCGGGACTTCAGAACGTTGATTGTCATTGCGGAAGGCACTTGTGGAAAATAGAATGAAAGTCTTTCTTCTATCCCTTTCCACAGCCAAGTGTGAACCACTTTTTCTGAATCACGCTCTCCCCTCTAGTCCTGCGATTCCTACTGCTGATTCATACTGCAACTGCAATGGTAATATCGTCCTCCATAGCTCCAACCTCCATGGAAGATGAACCAGCGCTGACTGAACTGAACAACACTCGCTGCTGAGTGAGCAACACTCAAATAAAACCTCGCCCAGATATTCGTCTTTATCCGAGATGAGGACCATGCTTTGCGGAATGTTTGTCGAGCTGCTCAATGTTTGCCCAATAACCAGCAACTCGAGTAGGTACTAGGCGAATACTACATGTGTGTGTCCAGCTTAAGAGTTGACTTTATCCACTACCTAGGCCCTATAAAACCTTATAAACTAATTTTAGTAATATTCGTCCACCCCACGCTTAAATGCTAACCATAAAACGATCAGTATTGTCTAACTTGATCACTCGATGAATACTGGTGTAGTTATTAACTTGCTAGTTGCATGCTGTAAACTCACATTGAGGTATCCTCACTCATACGTTGGATTTGCTTTTCAACTATTTCTATTAACAATAGGATCATCCACATAATTGTATATTCGACTAATTTTATTGTTTTTAAAAATTTTGTTGCATGTTACTAATTTATTAATATGGATTGTTTGTATATATCCATGTAACACGTTATTACTTGGTATTGGATTAAGGACTCTTCTACTTCTTGGGATGAAGATGAAGAAGACGACGATGAAAGCCATCTTGAGGCTTTTTCCACTGATTGCGACAACGGAAATTTTAAGGATAAACCCTCCTTATCAGTTAGTAGCCTTCCTAACCCAAGAACGGTAAACACTGTAATCACCTGATTTTTCTTTCTCCTCTGTCCGGATTTGCTTTTGTTGTGTCCCGTCAAACTGTTTTCACTTCCATTTATTTGAAGCATGGGGTTTTCTTCTGTCTTCTTTTCCGAAATCTGAATCAAATTTGAATCAACCCAAACTCAATCAACCATTTGATACCAGGACCATTTGAAAATTATCTGCTGAAACAAATTTGACTGAATCTTGTGTGTTGAAGTTTGTAACCCGTTGCATTATTATCAGAAAATCAATGTATTAATGACGTCATTCCAATACAATATCAATCATGCACATTCATTGATCCATAATGTGCTATAATATTGATCACAGGCTGACAATAAGTATAGAAAAACCAAATATATGTGGCAATAATAAATTATAATTATACAAAGAGGGCCCAAGTGGGTGAGTTCCTCAAGAACGTCTTCAGGGACTAATTAGTGGTTGCGTTTTCAAAATAACTTGCGTGAGGTGATGGAATGGTGGATAGTTGCCCCTTCTATTGAGCTGAATGCAGTAATTCCCACCACGCTCAGATGATAACCCAAACGCTTGAAGGCGTCCGACCAACTAACCATATCCACCACGTTTGACAAATTAATTTTACTATCTGTCAGTTTGATGATTTAGTATTGGACTGGCCTCTTACCTCTCCTGCCCCTCTGTGTTTATACGGGTTTCGTTATCATCTATTTGGTGTCATCATTAGTGCCTCGTACTTTCTTGTAAATGGGCTTCTCTAGCCCAAAGAGCCTTTTGCTCTTTTATTGGGTGCCTGGTCACACACTGGAGATCTTAAGCCACTGTTCGTATATCCGTTCATTCCACACCAATTTTGTTGGAACAGCATATCATTCTCTAGATTGTACGCTGATACTATAGTACTGAATCTTCAATGTCAAGCCGAATTTGTCCACTTCTGGCGCTGGCCATATAATTGAACGATATGACGAAAATAGCCACAAAATTAGTCTCATTCCTCATGAATTGTTGATTTTGCTGAAGTAGGCTGGTGAAGGCAGAAAAATATTGGCTTCTCCTTTCTTCGTACTTGTATGTTTGCCAAGTACTTTCGCAACTTGTTGTTTTGAAAGAGGTTTAAACTATCCAGCTCGCAGTTGAATATCTGAACATCAACCATTTTTTCTCAATTTCCAACAAAATGTATAACGTCGTACTACAAATGAAAGGTAACCGCAAAGCACATTGAAGAATGGAACTTATATCAAAAACCACAAAATAGAAACAACTGCACTGATAAGGCCAAACATGGACGAAAGTGCTTAGCAAATATACACATACAAAGAAATGAGAAGCGAATAACTCTTCTGAATCGGACATGGAAATGCTATATACCCAAAGAAATCCCAAACCCAGAGGTACCAAACCCAGATATGGCCGATAGCAACAATAATAAAGCGAATTCTGTGGGATTGGTTTTACCAATAATGTCTTCATCGGTTAAATGTTGCTACATCTTAACCCATTAGAGGGCCCTACGTTAACAGTCACAATAGTGGATACTAGTGGTAGGTATTCCGTACTGCATACCCATTTTCAATCGTTTCTCACTATTTTAAAGTCGTTTCCATAAATAAGAAAGAAAGAATAAAGATGTCAGATGAAGCAAATAACTAGAAAAATTAGGCAGTTGAAATATGTCCGTCACATTGGAAAATCGGCATAAGATTCACAATTGAAAGTAATGGTAGGTACTGCAGGATATGGAAATGACGAACTGTTATACAAAAATTATTAAATCATTTTCAAGAAATTGGGAAACAACATCACTAGACGAGACTCAAAAGAAGGAAATCATACATTAAACAAGGGAAACGTACCAGGATTGGACACTGCAACTGTGAAGACCTAAAGATGCTAGCTGGATTGGATACCGCATTCATGAACTGTCAGATTGAAGGTTTATAACTGATCGAGATCACAAATCACCCAATCGGTGGTTTTTTATTTGTTTAGGGGAGGATCTGTTCTAGGATTACCATTGGTCAACCCGGACAAATAACGAATATTTTCAGTGAAATCTCTCCGTTGACTCAGATGCGATATGGAGTACCGCTTAGCGTCCACTAGAGGGTGCACTATAGATGCATATTAATAACTGTGCTGGTCACAATTATAGACAACTTGGGTAGGTTTCGTACTCATATTGCTCACTAAGGTTCTCTCTGTGTGATATCCATACAGTTGCTTTGTGCAACATCTTAAGGCCGGGACACACCTGTCCTGTACCCTTCCTATCCAGCTCCGATCCAATTTAGCTCCAAGGCAACAGGGATTTGGCCGTGGTGGCACTTGCACTCGATGAAGAAGGTGAAGAGAATGGAAGGTGTTTGGTGACGAAGAACCAAAATAAATAAATAAACGTAGATTCTGGGTGCACGCTGCTTGGAAGAGCAGACCTGAAGAAGGAGAGTTTTTAACGTTGCTACCTCATCTTTTGGACGATGAAACCAAGTTCTATCAATATTTTAGAATGTCGATGTCTACTTTCAACTTGTTGGAAGCAAAAGTAAATAAAAGGTTTGGTCGTACAGTACCGGATATTCCCTCACACACTCAATTAGCTCCTCCAGTTTGATAGACATTGTTATTTAATTTTAGTTTGGAAAAACCACCACAAAACGGCTCGAACAAATTCACTAGAGCTTGGAAAATGAGAGCACGGCCATCCTGCACCCTTCCCGCAAGCTGGACAACGAATAGATTCCGATTCTGGTGCAGGATTGGAAGCGAAATCGAAGTCGGACGGGAGTGGGATCGGTCGTGTGTCGGAAAAGTGTGAACCACAAGGTTTCAAGTTTGAATACATTGCCCTCTCCGACACCCGTCTGACTGCATGATCAGAGCTGGATCGGAAGAGTGCAGGACAGGTGCGTCCCGGCCTTTAGACCACAGCCACTTAACGTCTCATTGAAGTAAATATCAGACGTTTTTGGCTTACATTGAAGTCTGACCCTTCAAGTTACGTAGTAACGTATTGTCACTGCAACACTGCAATAGTTTATCAGTAGGAGCCAAGAGGTCATTGTTATAGTTTCACATAATAAAGTTGATAATCAAAATTTTAAATTAAATTGTGATTTTCAATGTTTACTGCCAAAAAGATTGTGTCGATCACAAATCTCATCCCAGAGAAAAAGTTCAATTACCAGCCTGTGATGAATATTATTATATTTAAGATTGTTGCCACTTGCCAGTCTGTAATCATCAGTAATACCAGAATAAAAAGGAATTTCAGGTTTTGATTGAGTTTGGAATTATTGGTCGAAATCATGTGTGTTCTTCCTCACTTTCCACTATCGATTTCATGACAAGTACTCATTCAATCTGTTAGTCTTAACCTCCATTACATTGTTGATTGATTGGGTTTATGTACATAACAAAACGTTCAATTTTGACTTGAAAGACTCCATTTTATACCTTAAAAAACACATATTCATTTCTACGGGTTTCTGTTTCCCAAAACAAGACAGCGTGAAAAAATGTACCATTAAATTTACAATTCTGGAATTAAACACAACGTTCTCAGCGTTATGTGGGGTAAATTTGGGCATACAATAATGAAAATTTTGTTAAGTTCACAGGTATTCTATTTAGGCGATTATAAGTGAGATCTGATGCCAGCAATCTCACTCGAAAAAGTGTGGGGATAGCAATGAGTGAAAAATGAATAGCCTTGAGCAATACCATCACTCACCATTCACTTGAATTTGAATTATTTTTCGCCTTACTTGAGGGGGTAGAGATACCTCAAAATATCGATTGAAACACCTTTTTTTCTATTGTTTTTCATCATAGTATCGTTGTAAGTAAGTTGAAGTAAAGTAAACAAGGAATATCACTTTGGATTTTCGTCCAACTACCCGGAGGTCGCCAGCCGTCCTCTAGAGAGGATCGGAACTAGGTCTGACGATTTCGCTCGTGGCTTCCCATTGCCTCACGCCCCTGGGTTGGGAGCGATTTGGATTCACATGATATCGAGATCAGAGGTGAACTGTCTAACGACAGGACAGGTACACAACACTTGATAGGATTTTGGCCCTAATCATTGGTGCCTGCCGGATTCAAACTGGGCAAATCAGTACTCCCACTGAAAGTAAACAGCCAAAGGACTGAAGCCTTTGCTTGCTCGGACAACCTGTCCTCATCATAGTATCATCCAACGATTTTGCTTAAATTATCCAAGTTTATTAGGCAGAATGACATCTACCTCTCTACTGCCTCTGTTAACACGTTTTGGTAGCCTCAAGAACCATCAAATGAAAGTTTCATCATGAAACTCGATGCCAAGTGTCAATGCTTTGCAGCATGAACTTTGTTATCTTCTATAAGCATTCAAATGACAAAGTTTGGGCATATTTTAGTACTTCCCCTGAAGAGCGCTACTATCGATGTGACTCCATCATCAGGAGGCTGAATGGTCATGAAAAAGCAACCTATCGAAGAAAAATTCAGTTGGTTTCAATATTCTTAAAACGGGATTTAGGGTTTTAAAATATTTTTTTGATTGTTGCTTTTTAAACATATAAATCAAAAATTGTTTCGATCTGTGTATTGGCGAGGCTAAGAAAACACTTAAATGTTACCACTTCCAAGCATGCGTAGTTCTCTTTTCGGTCATTGAGTAAAGTTGTGGTGTACTCGAATTATTCAATCAATTCTTTACTAAAGCATTTTTCAGTTATGAAAATTGTTCTCTATCAAATGAAACCTCGTACCTACTGAATGAAATAATGTGCCAACCAAATGACGCTCCAAGGTCCACCATTGCTGATCACTGCGACATCCAGTGGAATTTCATGATATTATCACCATTCTCGTTTGCATCTCTCATTAATTCATAACAGCCTCAGGTTTCCCTGCATGCAATTGAAGCTTTGCAAGTGAATTACCTGCTGTAATATTTACTGACCTTGAATCCTGGTGGAAAATACGTTTTCTAAAATCAAATTTGTTTATAAAGGCTTAATTAGAGCAAGTCAGAATGATGAAATCGAGGAAATCATGGTTCTCAGCGTCGAAGCAATCACTGATACAGACTGCTCCAACTTCTTCATAAACATGATGATTAATCAAGCTGGACACCCACTACATGAAATTAATTTGTAGTTCTCCATGTTAACTTGTTTAGTAAAAATTTGAAATAAAATGGTATTTCTTTCTGGACTGTTTGAACAAGTTTTATTTGATTGGAATAAATTTTTATCTATATGAAGAAAACAAATTGTCATATGGTTGAAAAGAGGTTTCATTTGATTTCAAGGTTTCAATTGGCTGAAAAATGCTAAACCTCCTCTTTTTTAGTTGAAAACTAATAGTTTTGCACGTGTCCTGTGTTAAACCAGTTGCTTCTATTTATTGCACGACACTTTGGTATGAGTGACGAGATTTATACTGCCCTTCTGTGATTTGTCGATTATTGTGGTGTTTTTCTTTCTTACAGCTGATTGAATGTTGCATGGTTACCTAGGTACTACAAATGTGTTTTCATTTTTTATTACAACTTTCTTCTAGCGATTAGTTGCCATCCAAATGGATAACAAATTTCTTTCTCTCTTACAGAATGCTACTAAGCCTCACCTACCTTCACACCCAAAAAGTAAGCTTTAATGAGTGTGAAGTTAATTTTGGTGGAAATTGATGCTTGCAGTTGATTATCTTGTATCCTACCAAATTCTGATTACTTTTTCTAATTGTATTTAAGACGTAAAATAGTTGCCTATTATTTTTAGAACTCATTTATTGTAGGTACCTAGCAAAAATTCGTTGATCGAAAATTAAATTAACAGATTCAGACAAAGCGAATATGTTGTGTATGTGGTTAAATTCAACTAGTAGCAACACCGCTACTGTTGTTCTCGGGTTCAATTGGAATTCACAACCTGTGAATCAACTCGTAACCTTTTTCATTAAGAGAATTCCGTAATTACATTTCCCTTAAAAAACGTACTTGTACGTGGTTTTTCCACCTGCAAATTATGCAAAGCAAAAACGAATTCGTGAAGTTGTCCCGCGTAAGTAGTGATTTAAGTTGGAAATGATAACACTTCGAAGAATGGCCAGTCTGCCAACATAAAAATAAAGCTCAATTGGTAGATAATTCATAGTTGATCTGCTTTCGTTCGTGAACTTCATCTGGAAGAAAAAATTATATAACATCCCCCTCTCTACGCATTAAAATATAAAATAGGAGAAGAGGAGTCGAGTTAATCAGTAGATAAGATGCGTGGAGACTGTCTTACCTTTATTTGAAACTTTGAGAACAACTTTAGCAGCGTTGCCAGCAGTTGACAGTAAACATAATCGTTCTGACATTAAACACTTTTGTGATACGTACGCACTGGACAGAATGCTGATCAACTGCTTTCCTTCCAGATCGTCTCTCGTCCATTAAACCTCCTCAGGTTATATCTAACGCCACAAATGGGTATTCCTCTGGCACGAATAATGGCCGTGGAGTCGACAACGTGCCCCCATCCGGTGTCTACAACAAAGTTCCTCAAAACAACACGATGCCGGTACCTCCGAGCAACGAGTCCGCTGGTAAGACCAACTTTTTTCCATTCTGAAAATCTCTAGAAATATTTAGTTATTGTCCAAAATTGTCATTTAACCCCTCCGAATTCGAGTTTCTTGTGAGAGCAATGCACAATTTCATTTTCCAAACAAACCAAAGGCTGCAAGGAATGAATGTTTCTGATATATTACACTGACCAACAAAAAAGGTATTGTTTGGAGCTTAGGTGATGAGGGTTGGTGTTTGGCTTTTTCAGTGTACTAAATTCGAATCAGAAACCCATTTTGCGATATCAGGTCTAGTTTTTTAGATACAGCTCATATACCAGTTTTCAAAAATAGCGCTTCAAAAATCCCTATTAATTTTTCATTTGCAACCACCTTTTTCTATGTTTTATGAGGTGCACAATCCGAATATATGAAACCCTGTTTTAGCTATATTTTTCCATTCCACGAATAATAATACACACATAAAAAACACTGTTTATAAATTGGTAAATGCAGTTTTTGAAGAAAAAAAAACCAAAACAACGGCAGATGTAACAAATTGTATTCCAAAATCGGATTCAGCATGAAAAACCCTGTAAGAACTGTTCTCTTTCACAATGTTAAATCACTAAAAAAATTGTCGGTTGTATCGGTTTCATCTGTTACGTTCAATTTGTTCATTCTGGGGAGGAGCGCGCCTTTTTTGTTGGCCAGTATTATCAGCTTGAGTAGACAAACTCAATTATCAGAATACCAACATGTTTCAATATCATAAAATGATAGATTACAAGTATAAAAAAGTTTCAGCTACCTGAATAGAAACTTTAAAATAATGTTAGGAAGATAACGAATAAAATAATAAATATGAATGATATAAATCAAAATAAAATTCGTCTTTTTGTTGCCAATATTGGTGGAACTCGTTGGAAACTCGTTAGTATCTAAGTTATTTAACCTCAATTTCTGATAAATTTCAATATTTTTATTGTGTACTGTGTGAATCGTTTCATCTCACGAAAAATGTATGTTGTGTTATAGCCAATGCAAAAAGTCGAAAACGTAACAATGTAGTTAAGGAAGTTGAGAAGCTAAAAAAGAATCGCGAAGAACGGCGCCAACGACAAGCTGAGAAAAAAGAAGAAAAGGAGGCTCTGATGAATATTGATCCGGGGAATCCTAACTGGCAGTTCTTGGCTATGATAAAGTATGATTATTTATTATATTTTTTCCTTAAAATGTGCAGAAAACGTCTGTCACGTTAGGTGTGAGTAAAACTCCGTCAGTTTGGGCAAAATGCAATCCGTTTAAAGGGTATAGTTATCGGAGAAGTACTGCCACTTCCAGTGGTGAAACTTATATGACGATAGATGACATGACGATGAAATTCATTAACTACTTTCACGATGATAATATCCAACGGCTCTTGAATGTTGACTTCAATAGATAACCCAAATCAACCACTCTGCAATTCAAAAAACCAACAGTAGAACAGCTGTTTTGTGAAGTGTTCATTTGCAAATACGCTCACTTTCTTATTGTTTGCCAGTGTGCTTTCAAACTCTCTTAGCCAAGATATAATTTTCCCCCTCTGCAGTCCTTAGATATGTAATTCAGCAAATTTGTGTCTTCTTTCAATTGCATGGAGTGAAATAAAGTATCTGGTCATGGGTATTCAGAGGTTCGTGGGGGTGAATCATCGTACATACCTCAGCCGAATTAGCTCATCATGAAAGACAGGGTCACAGTGGGTTTTGACTCTGAAACTGGGGCACTGAAGTTGCTACATATGTTTTTGAAGTCCAGTTCGTAGTATACTACGTATTCAAGTTCAGTTCTCACTTTCCTGCACCGATGTAGTTAGTTATGTTAGTAACATAACTAGTAGTAATGTTAGTAACTTGTTTTTTCGTGACAGAAGCCCAGGAATGATGTAAACTGGTCCACTTGGCCAATTAATAAAATCTCTTGAGCTATGTGAGTTTACCATGAATGTAACGTTTCTCTGGAGTCAAGTATCAGCCGTCCATGGCCAAATTTGGAGTCACATGAAACTGGAGGTTGAGTGCTTACAGGAAAAAATCCGTTTAGAACAAAGTCATTGCGCTATTGGGGTGTTTTTTTTTTTTTTTTTTTTTTTTTTTTTTAAATAGAGGTTGGTGGAAAATCCATTACTGGACTGACATATATCAAATATAATCAAATCAAATAATATATATCACACCCTTTGTGTCGGGTCCATAGTGGCATACCGACTAAAAAACACCTATCCTCTCGTCTTTTAGGACTGTCCCGGGACTGCTTTTTGGCATTACTTCGGGACAGTCCCCTTTTTAACCTCGTGAGGGTTCCTCCTGGTCTTCACTACTTCTACCCTGGCTCATTCCCAGCTTCTGTTCACTTCCTTCTCTTTGAGCACCATAGTGATATACGTGCTGATTGTACTCCAGTTCTCTGCAGATTGCATCATATTTTCTATTACTGTTTCTGGGCTACAATCACCTATTACTTCAACCAATTCCTGCCTTAGCTGCTGCCATTTTGGGCATATAAAGAATTTGTGCTCTACATCATCGTCCCCCATCCGGCAGTACACACACCTTGCCTCGGAAGTCTTCCCTATTTTCTTTAGGAACGACCGATAATAACCATGCCCCTTTAGGAACTGGGTTAAATAGTAATTAACTTCGTCCATTTTTGCACTTCCCCGATCAGACGTGCTGTCCACCTTCCCTGGGTTTCAGCTGCCCGTATCTGCTGCCATTTTTGCAGGGTCTCTGCTCTCTCCTCTTTTTTTACTTCCCTGGCAGCATGTTCTTGCTTTCTGGCATGAATCCGCTTCCTCTCATCAGCCAAAAGGTCGATTGGTACAACACCCCCAATAACCTGGGCTGCTGGTCCAGACACAGGCTATTGTTAGAAGTAACGAAAGTAGTGACAGTGAGTGAGAACAGCTCACAATATAGCTTGAAAGAGATTATTTATGGAACTTCGGGACCTACTTTCGTGTGCAATCAAAACTAGCTGTGATAAATTGGCAGAATTACATCTCCTTTCAGCCCAGAGCTGGACTTGGAAAAATAAAACCACTTGGATATTTTACTCATACCTACCGTAACTAGTTGATAGACAAAAATATCGGATTTGAGTGCTATGGAATTTCCAACTGAACCTATATACCTACTACCTCGTTAATACCTTGTTATTACTACAACTACAAAATCAGTGTTTGTCTTGAGAAAAATGTAAAAATTTCAAATGATTAATATAATTTCATAATGGAAAAAGTAAATTACCGAAGAAAGTTAGTTAAAACTACATTTCAACGTAATAATCAAACCAAAAATGGAAACTGGAAAATTTCATGAAAGTTATAGTTCCGTTTACAAAATTAAAATAACTCAGGTTACGGTTGGAAAAATCAGGATTTCAATAAAAATAGACTTCCAAAATGGTCTTAACGAATTAACCTGAGTTAGTTCTCCCAAGTTGGTTGTGAATGCACAGGGGGAGGGGGGTCATCTCATCTCTCATCTTCTAGCCTTGCATTTTTCTGTTGCCAGATAGGTACAGATTTGCAATATTGTACTGTTTATGTATTGCATGATGGTTGAATCAAATACTTCTGTTTTAGGGAGTATCAAACATCTTTAGATTTCCGACCCCTTCGGGGAACTGATTCTGTCGAATCTCATCAAATTACGGTGTGCGTTCGAAAGAGGCCACTCAACAGAAAAGGTATTTGAATTTCGAATTGTCCTGTGTCAATGTTAATTATATGTTCCAGTTATTGTAATCATTTCAAGTGATTTAAGGTGTATAAGATACAGAAATGGATTAAAATGCAGCCAATCCCAACACATGGGACTATTATTTTTTATTACAATGCGTGGTTGCTTGTATCATTGTGAGATTTGGGAGGTCACCATTTGGTTCAGAAATTGCAGCTGTTTGCTATAAGTGAATGTATACGGATAAGAAACCTATCCCAGTCAATTTTTCGTCCAAAATTACTGTAAAATGACACCCGAATGCAATTGACAGTAAAACCTCGAAAAATCACGTTTTCACCAGTTTTTGGTTCGTAGCATCTATGCATGTGAGGCAATCAGGCTGGCTGGAACTTAGGAACAACTAGACTCCAAGATGAGTCCTTGTGCAAGAGAACGGATTTCTTACATCTATTCTAAGGCCTTTCATGGCCTATACAGTGGACAGCGTATGGGTATTGCAGATTTCTAATCAACGTACCTTAACCCTCGGGTACGCGCCAAGTCTAAAAAAAAATAGGCGCGGTGTATCATTTTGATACAACCGGTGTTCTGAGAGGGAATGGGTTATTGGAATGATACATAGTTGACTTCTATTTGCCACAAACGCTTTATTGTTAGGAAACTTATTGATTGACATATTAGAAGAGTATATAAAAAAAATAAAAAATACAAGGAACGAAATTATTACTAGGTAGAAGTATTCAAGTTGGCACATTTGGAATTTTTTGCGGTAAGTGTGAGCTGAATAACTTTTTGATAACTTTCGTTGCAGATACACAAATATTTTTCACAAAGTGAGCAGTTGTGAAGAGTTAGTCTACTTTTTTTGAGGCTTCGCAAGGGTCACATCTCTTTCGTTTTTTTCCTGGTGTTGTTTGTGGAAGAGCTCTCTCACGGAGCTGCATTGTTTGGTCCTGAGGTCATTCTCGTCCATGGCTGTCATTTTCAATAAAATGCGTACTGGTAGCTTGAGGCAAGAACTGGCTACCCCAACTGGCCTCAATTGATTCAAATTGATTCAACCAACCATGTAGTGAAAACTGGGATAGGCGCGGTATCAAATTGATACAAAGCCCAATAAAGCAAAGGAAAGGCAAAAGAAAACTTATGTTGGTATCAGATACATCATTTCACACTTATACCTATTGTTTACTCGAGAAAAAAACACATTACAAAAACATTGCCTGAAATTACCTGGATAGGCGCAGTGTATCAATTTGATGAAAATGGTCAGCACACGCTGCACTTTACTTCTCAAACGCGTGAACGTCAACTGATTGTGAAGATAACCTGAAGATAAGAAGGTAGAAGGGAGAAGGCCACCTTCTCGGCGCGCTACTGTGAATCACAGCCCTTCAAAGGTACAACTTGTATCAGTCTGATACTGCGCGTATCCGAGGGTTAAAATAAAAAATGGGAAGGTATTTGAAAAAAGTTTGAGCACTAAAAAAATTCTTCAACGTTAATTATAAAGCAGAATTCTGAAGCCGTTCCTAATTCTTCCCTAGTAGGAAGGTGCTTATGCGATCTACCCAAAACCTAAAAACAGGCTCAATAGGTCGTTGTGGAAAAATATTCAATTTCTCGAATTTTCATATCTACCGGTGAAGTTACACTAGGTACCTACTGTGATAAATGTTGGTGCTGACCAACGTGGAGTCACCTGCCAACTGTTTTCAGTTTTAATAAATCAAGGATCAACTTTCAACTTCCACTAGAACGTATTTACCTTACATTCGTGAAACGTAAAACAATCTAATGGATGTCCAACTATCAAGTTGATATCACATTTTAGTAAGAGCCTTGTGGCCTTCAAGAGTAGTCTACTATAAACATCGTGTCCTTTGAAAATACCTTCTCTCCCTAATCCAACCCACCTTGGTCAAACCCAACGTGTTGCACACTGCCATCGTTCGGGTGATTTTGCTGAGGGCTGCACTCACTCATATAAACAAGACTAATAAAACAACTAACAACCACGACAATGTTGACAATAAACCTACGCACCTGAAATATCATCTCTGAGAGGATCAGTTAGTCGCTGAGTGGCCATTGGGATGTGATGCGCTTGCGGGCGGGATTGTCTGGAATGCCACCCTTCCTAACGAACATCAAATTCCAAAATATTCCGAATCCCCTTTCCCCTGCATGGGGATCTCTTTCACCCACAACAATGTTGAAAAAAGTGGTAGACAGCTTTTCGTTGATCATAATTGCTGACATGATTTTACAGGAGCATTGCAAAACCTACTTTCAAGGCGTAAGATCCTCAACTTGAATGAGGAAAAAAAATTGCGATCATAGAAAATTTGTAGGAGCATGAAAATCAACTGCTGAGTCGAGTATTTAACTTTTAGACCAACCACGACAATGTGAATAGGTAGGTAAATTACCTATTTAAGGTTCTTTAAAAACCAATTGGACTTACTGTTGTCAAAGGCTATTGAAGAACCCATCAAAACCTGTAATTAGGGAAAAAAAAGTCAAGAGTTAGCCCAATGAGTGAAATTTCGATCAATTCATCTGAGTGGTGTGGAAAGAGTTTGGCTCAGAGTTGTTAGGAAAGTAATTCGATTACCCATTACAAATTCCAATTACTTTTGGTGGTAGACTGGAAATTGCCCCTAGTTTAGGAATCACCCATGTTGGAACCAAGAGCGTTCTCGTGTAGAATAAACTAACTAGTAAAGCAATAATCCGAATATTAAATTTCTGGGACTATCGATAGAGAGCGGTAAGAAGTTTCTGAGGGGGAAGTCTGTCACAAGGCTTGTGTGAGGGGTTAGTTACCCTGTCTGAATTCATCTGAGTGGTGTGGAAAGAGTTTGGCTGGCGTCAGGCAAGCTCAGTTTTTCTGCGTAACTTAGGATTTATGAAGATTTCTACTTGACCATTTCAATCCATTTCTAGGTACTCACCCGTGTTTGGTCCAATTTACTGGACTACTAAGCTAATAAAATTGCTTAGCCAAATGTATTACAAATATCTGTTGTTTGCTCATTGCTTTTCCCTCATCAATACTATCCAAATCTATAACACTAAATATTATCTATTAATTTTATTATTATCATTATTTTAATAATCTATTATTAACAATAATTGTTTTCTAAATAGGTTATTGTAAACACTTTTTATCTCGAACATGTTCTCATAATAACACTGTTTTTCCACTGCAGAACTTGGTAGAAAAGAAGTCGATGTCATATCCATCCCACGTAAAGATGTTATTGTCGTCCACGAACCCAAAAACAAGGTGGACCTGACCAAATACCTCGAAAATCAACAATTTAGATTCGACTATGCATTTGATGACACTTGTTCGAACGAGTTAGTCTACAAGTAAGTGTTTGATTTAAACTATTGAATTTTGGTGGGTCTGTTGGGTGGTATCGAAATGAGTTGTTGTCTAAAGAGAGTCAATTACCTCTTTTCTTTCTCTTATATGCTGGTCGTAAATACTGACACAAATCCAATTGTTTACTCAAAGTTTGATTAAAAAAGGTTTTACCTGAGAAATAATTGGGGAGAAGCTTTTCTTTTTCTAATCATCCAACATAATTCAAATTTGGCATTCATTACAAACTTCAGAACTATTTTTATTGGCATTGACAGCGACAACTGCTCAACAAAGGTGTGTAATTTGAGTAATGATTATGTATCACTCTTATCATTTCAATGATTCGTTTTGTGCCTGGGGTATTTCATGGTAGCTAAATCACCAAGCCTATCATTGCAGGGTGTTTTTAAAACTCTTATTTATTTATTTTTATTTATTATCATGGATGAATGTCATAAAGTCTAGGATATTCACATTCTTGGTCTATTACAAATTTTCATTGTTGAACATAATAAAACAAAAGTTAACCATTCTTAGTGTTTGTTTCTACCAAAATCATTTACATAATCATTCATCATGGATTTACATAATTTACCATGTGGGTCTGATTAAGACGGCTGAATTCTACTTTATTGACAACATAATCATAAAACTTCTCTATCTTATAGGTTTAGTTAGTTTATGAGTGGAGGAAGATGGAATCACAACATCTTTTCTTCTTTTGAGAAAAAAAGAAACATCGCATACTTGAAACACAATTAACGAAATTTCACTGTGGCTCATACTGTTTTGTCATTGGCGTCATACGACGAGGGTTCCAAGATTGAGGTGTTTGGGTGAGAGTGTTTTGGCGAGCTTTAGCACCCTCAGGTTCATAAGATGATGTATTGGGTTGTGGGGGAGGGCTGAATCCCCTAAATGGTGATGACGTTCCAGAATTTGGAGAATCGTCTGAGGGCAAATCATCAAAATAATCCACAGGTGGTGTTGCCTTTGGTTCTTGGGTGTAACCAGAGAAACAGGATCAAGTGGTGTACTGGCTTTGATCACAACTGATCAAATCGCGAGTCCATAATGCTTACGTTCGGAGTAAGATAGAGTCACATCACTTAGTGCAAATCACTTTTAAAAAAGTGGAATATTATACTTCTTAAAATTCCTGAGGGTATGGAGTCAAGGTCATGGCCTGAACACTGAATGTCTTTCTATGCGTGTTAATAGCTGCGGGGTTGTTGTGGATACTGCTGTCCCCCCAGCTATTGTGACCCTTGGGTGCCCCCATGTTACATCATGAATTCGTTGCTCAGTATTATGTGCTTCTCAATCATTAGTGATGAGGCTCATAAATTCCATGTCAAAACTCTCCATCAGCAGGGTCCTAAGGGATGTAACTCATCCTCAGCCCATTCTTCTGGTGGAAAGTTTTGGAGTACCTCGTAAAATTGTATCCTTTAGAAAGGGAGATGTGGGCTGGGGGGCTACTATCCAATTTTAATTTAGTGGCCAATCTTGGATTATTTTCAATTTATATCATTTTAAAGTGGATCACATCATTAGTAACGTCCAAAGAGTATTTTAGTCTTCTGAAAGCACAGCAGAGCATCTAACCTGTCATTTTGATAGCTACACCTGACCCTTCTGGATGTTACAAAGTATTTTGAAAGAGCCTCAAGAGTTTCAATTTTGTTGGTAGTCTTTCACTATTTACAGCAGATTTTGTCATCTCATTTTAAAGTGGATCGTATCATCGTCCAAGTTCAGAGAGCATTCCATTCAGTCGATGGCACGGCGTAGAACCTTACTGATCTCCAAAATGTAATTTTGGTGGCCTATATCAAAAGAAGAAATAATGATGGTTCCATCTTCTCCCTCTGGGTGTTTGTAAGTCTTGTGACACTGGGCACTATTTTACTTCTGCTAATTCTACTTTGTATGGTTCATGTACCTCCATAATGGAGTATATAGTATGTCTGTGACTCAAAGGCGTTGTGATAGTCCTTGAGGCCAGAGGTGGCAGGTGTCAGGGGATGATGTCTTTGAGGATACTGTTTCCCCATTCACCTTCAACCTGGTTTTTGACATGAACTTGTGTAATCAAACAAGATTTCTTTCGGTGGAACCTGTATAAGTCTAGGTAACAAATTATTTGTCCTGTCAGTGACCCTCTGCCATTTTAGTTGAATTGGGAAATGTTCCAACACCAATCTTCATGCACCAATCCAATTCCACTAATCCTAACGTATAATTGCAATTTTCCATTAATTTACTGTTCTCTATTCATTCCAGTTACACAGCTAAACCACTTGTACAGACAATATTCGATGGTGGAATGGCTACTTGTTTTGCCTATGGTCAAACTGGAAGTGGGAAAACCCACACAATGGGTGGAACCTTCTCTGGGAA
Organism: Creontiades dilutus; assembly: GCA_031894815.1. Taxonomy (NCBI): domain Eukaryota; kingdom Metazoa; phylum Arthropoda; class Insecta; order Hemiptera; family Miridae; genus Creontiades; species Creontiades dilutus. Next base: position 151,986 of record JAVIWC010000735.1, on the reverse strand, counting down.
ACAACAGGATAGCAATAAAGGAATATATGCGATGGTCGCAAAAGATGTATTCAAATACTTGAACTCTCCTCAATATAAACTGCAAAATCTTGTTGTGTCGTGTAGTTTTTTTGAAATTTATAGTGGTAAGGTAAGTCTTGGATTTTTTGTGATAATGCACTTCAAACTTTTATTGTTTCTTCTGGCCAATTGGCATCTATCATCACTGCTGAATCTAAATTGACAATTTTAAATTTTCAGGTGTTTGATTTGCTGGCTGATAAAGCGAAGCTCAGAGTGCTCGAAGATGGGAAGCAGCAAGTTCAAGTCGTTGGGCTCACAGAAAAAGTTGTTAACTCAGTAGAAGAAGTGCTCACTTTAATAACTGCAGGAAACGCAGCTAGGTAAAGTCAATTGCCATGTTTTTTTCTTTTTGGAATACTGCATGAAGAATAGGTATCTGCTCTTTCTCTGGGAACATACACGCTGGAAGGCGTCTGGTTTATCTCCCAAGGTAGTGGATTTAAGAATCAAGTAGGGCAAATTAACCATAACTATCACAATCCCAGGGCTCTGAGAAAAGCTGGGGTTGGGGCTGATTGAAGGAATGGCTCGCAATTATAGGAAGGCGCTTGATAATCAGGACAAGGGACATAAGTAAGGGCATTTTAGGGGCAATGGAGGCTTCAGGACAGAGAGTAAATGAAAGGCCAGTGGTTATAAGCATGCCCTTCTACCATGTAACATAGGAATGTTGGAACCATGTTGCCCCTTCCAAGAACTGGATGTGGATAATGCCTGCAACACTCAGATGATAACCCACATGCTGGAAGGCATCAGGTATATCTCCCGAGGCGGCAGATTCAAGAATGGGGAAGGGCAAACTAACCATAACCATCACACCGTGTATAGCTAAAGTCATATTATGAGTACTTCCTGTTACTTGCCACAACCTTGAACGACAATGAGGGCTGACTCAATGCTACTACCCATCCCTCCTTTTGTTGAATTGTTTTAAAAAAAAGTCGCACGTAAGCATAAATTGAGAAGGTAAATGTGTGCTATTACAAGAGACTAAAATCACCAACTGGATGGTAGTGGTGTTTTGTATGAGTTCAGGCTCTCTAGCGCAGTAGAATCACCACACAGTGTCTAGGAGGAAATGTCAGGATTTTAAATTGGTTTTCAAAACATTGGAAAATATTGGGAATAGCACATTTTTGTCAGCTATATAGAATGGTGTTTTTTTTCCATAGATCCTGACACAATTGTTGAAATAATCATAAAAGTTGAATCATTTTCAAATTGTAATATGAAACGCATTTGTGCTATCGAAGATCCAAAGTTGACAGACACTTTTTGGTTCAATGTTGTATAAGTTTCTACAGTGCTGAAAATCATCTGGGTCAATGCAGGAATCCTGTTTCAGTCCATGATCAGAAGAAAGGTGTCGGTTGGACTATGTGTTTCCTGTTGCTGACCTGCTTGATACTCAGAGAACCTCTGGTCATACTTTGCCAATCCTAAGATGGATTTTGAAAATACGAAGCAAGATGGTTGCATTGAACTATCAGCCTTGGTGGGAATGTGAGCGTGTGGATTGTTCTCTCTGAGTTATGGGGCGAAGGATATTTTTTGTTTTATCGCAGTTGTCCCAATTTTAAGAGAATAAAGGGTCAAGTATTTTGGAGGTCGTACAATCGCACTGGATTAAGCTGGCTAACTATGCTCGTGATGGGTGGTCTTGTTGTAAGATACTGGTTGATGGTTAAACTGTGTTAAAATTATTTCTGAAAATTATACCGTAGCTTTTTAATTTCATTTTGAATAAGTTTATCTCGTTGATTCGCACTTAGGTCAACTCCGGCAGACAGCCTAAGACTACGCCTATTTTTACTTTCAACAAATTGTTTGATTTTGTTTTGTATGTGAATACGTTTTTTAAATAAAATAATTTTTCTTCTTCTTCCATGAACAGAACAAGGAATGAGCAGGTTGAAAGAAAGCGTGATACAGATGAATAATGTAACAACAAAAAAAGATGAACGAGAGAATGTAGTTAGTTGTGAGGGAAAAATAATAACCGAGGGTGTAACATAACATAAGGTTGCCAAATGGAATTAGAAAACTTATAAAAGGTTGTGTTGTTAGAAGGACTAAATAATGTAAACAAATTATAATGAAGAGTGTCATAAAATAGTTAATTGAATTAGCATTAACTCGGCAAATTGGAATAAAAAGTGAGAAACGTGCTTATGTTATGCAGCTGTTTGTGACAGTCCTAGAACAATCCACTATGACCAATGGTAGAAAGTGGAGTCAACAAAATGCTTCAATTTTAGATACACGTTGTCCAACATAAATCGAAAAACTAAATGTTTTCTGTACGAAAATGTGCACACAAAAAAATGCTATTCAGTATTCATTTCGATTACTCTCAGTATGGTATTTTCAATAAGTGATCTTCGTAACTCAATGTAACGTGTTGCCCTTACAACGAGACTGTTCTCTAATTTCAGAACATCTGGTCAAACATCTGCCAATTCGAATTCGTCCCGATCCCACGCTGTATTCCAGATAACATTGAGAGTCCCTGGTTCTCATCGAGTGCACGGTAAATTTTCTCTGATAGATCTTGCTGGCAATGAACGAGGCGCTGATACTTCTTCTGCCAACCGCCTCACCAGTAAGTTGCTATCATTTTATATCTGTTGGTATCACATATTCACCTTTAGTATTTACTAAATTCAATTGAAGAGAGAGAAGATAAACTTATGTAATAATGATCTGAAATTAATTGACAAAACACTGCATTATATTTTCGTATTAATTTTACGCACTAATCGCTTCCAAATTTATAAGGGCTCTCTATAATAGTTTTTAAACATTTTTTTTAACCCATTTTGATTTTTTCATCTCCAAATTTTGATTGATAGAACTTTTTTTTTCATAGTTCCTTAGTCTTGAATTTCGAAACCCAAAAAGCATCTTAAGCCCAACAATACTATATTGACAATTCTTTAGCCAAGTGTTGTATTCCCATTTTGAAATCAGTGGCTGTGGGATTGTGTGGAGGTAGGTCCAACAGGTGCAGTGGGTGCCTAGTGGCTCAAAGTTGAGTTGATAAAAATCATTTCTAATAATAGAACGTACTACTAAAATTTTTGAAAATGGAACATGATGGATAGCCGTTGTGGGAGAGTAGTCTTAGAGTCTTTGTATAAATGGCCACGTTCAACAGGAGAACTTCATACTCTTTTCTTCACTTTTGAATTAAGTCATGGTCCCTCAATCCTGGGCGTCTGGGGCACCTTTGTTGAAATGCCCTGTACTTGCAATGTGGAGCGCTTCCTATTGTGCTGATTTGTGGCAAGGAGGAACCTCAAAGATGTTCTGCCTACGTGTCCTATTTTCGATGTCTCTCAATTGTGTCAGCATGGACGAATGCAGTCCAGGTTCAGGAGTGTTAAGATTGTTAAGTGTGGATCTAATGACCTCCAACCTGAGTGCCCCCGTTGCCTGCCTAGAAACCTGACCTGATCAGGGGGATCGGTTTCAGTGGCAGCAAATCCTCAGTTTTGCGTGCATATAATGAGTGATTTGGACGAAGATTTGTGCTGATTTTTGCTGGAGAGCAACCTCCTCCTAAAGAGACAGTACAGGAATGCATGTGTCCATCAGTTCATTGTTTACTACAGAGTGCCTATATGGGATCACCCTGGCAAATTCCAGGAGTACCACCAAATGGGCATTGAAACGTTTGACTCATTCTTGAAAGAATACAAGAAGATGTAACTGTGTTAGAAAGTGTGTCAGCACCGAAGAAGAATCTCTATTACAAGCTCATCTCTTACAAGTTGTTCAAAATTGGTTCATGACTGAAACAAGCTTATGCATGGCCAAGCATTTTGTTGATTGCATATCTTTAGAGTAACATTTCTGATTATTTAGAAAGTGGATGTGTTGGAAAACATTGGATTATTTATTTTAAAATTTTTTGATGCAACAAATGTGTTTACTTTCAGGGATGGAGGGAGCTGAAATTAACAAATCCCTTCTCGCGTTAAAAGAATGCATTAGAGCTCTCGGTCGAAAAGGTGCTCACCTTCCTTTCCGAGCCAGCAAACTGACTCAAGTTCTTCGAGATTCTTTCATTGGTGATAATTCCAAAATATGCATGGTGAGTCACCTTTTATTTTTACAATACTAACAGATGTTGTTAACATGAATAAACAGTTTTAAATTTAAAAAGTGAATGTCGCAAATGGTAAGGGGAAAATATTAGTGTAGTTTCACACTATTTAAAACTGATTTGTTGGAAGTCATATTGTGCCATTACTTGGTACTAATACAACCACAAATCACATCCATCCATCAATGAGGTGACAACTCATTCTTTAATGTCTTAATATTTGGATTGCTGTTGACGCTTCCCCAGTCCAGTACACACAACCTCATCTCCATTTCCTGAGCTTTTATAGAACAGTTAGTTATTTCCATTCAATTGATTTGAAAGATTGGTCATTACTGAGGAATTTCAGATATGTAACCTTATTTTTATAAAACAGATTGCATCCAGAGCATTTCAGGAATAATTATTATTCCTTCATCTTACAATGAACCATTTTCGTTTCATGTATTTTTTTGAAGTTTGGTTCACTGGTGATATCATTACATCCCTCCGCCCACCAGCTGATTTGAAATTAATAAAGTTCCAAAATAATAATAATAATAATAAGAATTTGTTGCTCAGAAAAGCTATATTAATTTTAAGCCTCACACTCGTTTGTCAACATTATTGTAAATGAGCCCAAAAGGAAATTGCTTGGAATGCACTGAGTTTTGGAATGCTGAGAAGTGGTAGAAATCCTCTCACAAAGCTTTTACAGCTCTTCTAATTCGTCCCTTGGTTTCCATATTGCATTTTCATCTCAGTTTAAATACATCCTATTCTGTTCAGATTGCCATGATCAGCCCTGGTATGAGTTCTTGTGAACACTCCTTGAACACCCTTCGTTATGCAGACAGAGTGAAAGAACTTGCGGCTACTGAATCCTTGGATGGGGGCCCATCGGGATCAATATCAAACAATGAAAGGCTTTCTAACGAAGATGAAACTCGACAAGTCGATGATCTAGCTACACTGCGGTCTTTAAATGTAAGATCTTATTATTTCAACGAATTCTTCTTGTTAATTCCCATCTCAGACCTCTGGTGGTCTTGCATACAGGTTTCACAGTTTCTTGTACAGTTATGGGATACTTTCGTTTTTCGAAAGACCACTAAGAAGAAGAAATTTGTGAAGGAATTGCGTCATTTTCTGTTCTTCTGATACAAATTCCTAATATACTGATTCTGTGTATTGTTTCTCACACATCTAATTGGACAATATATATTTTGTTTTAGGAAGGAGAAATTTCTGCTGATTTGTACAACTTCCATGAAGCAGTTTCACATCTTCAATTATTGGAAGATGACGTGCTTGACACGTTCAACGTGTGGCATGAACAAGGAGAGCGCGAGCAGGAACTGCTCATGATGACGAGGCATGTTGATTACGATCAAGATGGTGAGCAAATTAATTACTGCAAAACTTTCATTCTCATGTTCATTAGTCCTCTTCTCTATACAATTGTGTTTTACATTATGAGCTGTGATAAAAACGAGTTAACCATTCGATTGGCAAAATTTTATGACATTTACAGCATGTTGTGTGATGTACTCAAGAATTTCAAGTTGTCCTGATTTGAATCGCATGGAATACGAATTTTATTTAGTCAAATAACGTTCTTGTTGTTCTATTTCATTCGTTAAACGATGGAAATGACAATAAATGTTTGCAATGTACACCATGTCCTTTATGTTTTGCACCTTTCTTCGTTTTTCTTGCAACCTCTACATCACATTGTGGTTTGCTTCTTTGGGAAATAGACTTACTCTGCTTGCTGTGCTTTGTATCATATCTCCGTGTACTCAATTTGAGATATCTTCTATTGAATCTTTCTTAAAACATCGTTTATAGCATTTCATTCATTTGTGGAGATCTCTAATTATGACTTAATATAGTAATATTTGAGGTTGAACAAATACGTGTATGAGGCGGATTTTCACCTTACGTTTTTTCGTAGAGTTTTGCTGTTGAAGTAAATTTAATTACTCAAAAGGATTCATAATCATAAACACCCTTCTGCATTGCCTACTTTCCCTGCCTTCATTGCCCTTCTGCATTGCCTTTAATTCGCAGAGATGGAAGGTTTTGTATGGAGTTTTTCTGCTCTTCCCTCAGTTGTATTTTTAGTACAGAAATTAAGTATCATTTGAACTCAAGGTGATTGGATATACACCCTGTAAATTTCATTACCGTCACCATTTAGTTGGTATGAGTGTACTATTGTGAATTTCATGAAGCATTCATTCAATTTTAGTCAATTATGGAAGCCCAATTTCTGATAGAGAGGAAAATGAGGCACCCATACCTATGATTTATTGACCCAAATAGAAGGTGGTGTGCTCTTGAGTGATTGATCATTGTGGAATTGAACTTGGATCAGTTATCGCGAATTTATATGCCAATTAGTTATAATGAAGGTTGTTCATTGAGCGGGCATCAACCCAGCACCTTTGCTGGACCTTCCCACTGTTTGCTCTTACAAACACCTTTGCTAGCAAACCACCACCTACTGAGAAATGGATGAGTTCCTCAGCAAAAACATCTACGTTTCATCAGTTTTTCATTTGAGTTGAGGTAATGACTTGAGTTCAATGAAGTATGGAAGAGAGGGGCTATTTATCTTCATTGAATCAAATTCTCGCATATCCAAGTTGAATGATTGAAAACAGGAATAAGGGGGGGGGGGCGTTATTTGGGGTAAATCAGTAAGGGAAAAAAGGTTGTCATCCCAAAAAACAACATTTTTTCTTTACTTAAAAAAAGGTTCAGAACAAGGTATAATTTTCATGGTATATTTACTGTGTGGACTCGAGTACAGTTGAAGGTGGGGAGTCACGTTCATTTTCCATTGAGTTGAATCGATGGAGAAATTTTTTGAGATCACAACATTGTTTCCTTTCTACTTTTCCCTCCTATTTCCTTTGTTTTCAATCAGTCTTGGAAAAGGCGATAATTCTGTTGAGCGAGGAAAATTACAGATAGAGACTCCTCATCCAACCCCAGGGTCATTACCTGACGGATGAAAAGTTGATGAAGTGCAGATGTTTTTGCTGTCGAGTCCATCCATTTTTCAGTAGGTGCTAAGGTAGCAAACCATCATTGATTAAGAAGCAGAATGTTTACAACAGTTCAGGTTAAAATTGAACATGTTTGACATGACTTAACAGAAACTTTTAAGAAACCAAAATGGAAGCCAATTAGTAAATTAAGGGTTGTGTCATCCCAGTAAAGTGAGGTAAAAAAAATAAGAGAAAAAACTTGGATGTAAAATAGTCAAAAAGGAGCAGACTAAAAGGAAATTGCTTGAAACTAAAAGTTGTTGCAAATTAGTGTTATTAGAATATCGATTCGGTAAAAAAGCGTATTGGTATAAATAAAAGCACTAATGGTAGTATTGTTATTAAACACATTTGTGACTGCGTATCACTTCCCTGTACCCAAAATTTTTTGTTTTAGTACTAATTTTTCATTATGTGGCAACTGAATTTTCAATAAAATTTTTCCAAAATTGTGATCTCCAAGTCAGGTGTTGACAGTGATGACAAATTTTCATGATCTGTCTCTGTAAATGTTAAATGTTGAATAAATACTTACCTTTATTCATGATACAATGTCAGACTCCATTTCATACATAAATTGGCTAAAATTGTCTTTTTCGCGGATCCTTTTGCCATTTGGTGTTTGAAATCGATGATATATCAAATTTCAGAGCACTCTTTCAGTAATGTAGGTTTATCCATCTTGAACCTGCTGTTTCAACGTTCTTGTCCAACTTCTCTTTCACCCTTCAGTCGGTTGAAAATTTTGAAATACATAATTCACTGGTTCTTACATAAATTCATAGAGTTACAGGAACTCGGGGTGGAGTTGTATATTCAAGAGCATAGCATCTAGTCTCTTGGGATCAGCTTTGGTAGGATGTTGAAAACTAAATAGTATAATGGCTAAAAATTTAATGGTAACTAAATGATGGGACTTTGAGAATTGAATAACCTGTAAACGAAAACGTACTTTTTCTCGGATCCATGAATAACTCCTTGTGTTGGTATGAAGTGTGTGATAGTCGTGGAATGCGTGAGAGGTGAAAGCACAAGCTACGATTAAATACTGTTTCTGAGCATGGATTTGTACGTCCCTCTTTTTCTGGTCGTTTGTGAGCATGGATTTCGATTTTTACCAAGTATGCTACAAGCTGGAAGAGCCTCCCTTATTGTGTGCTAAGCCAGCTAATGTATTCTGTTATGTCTATCCCCTTTCAAAAGTAGCTCAATCAGTACGATAATTCCAATCTCCTATGATACAATCTATGTGACTACCCTTTCCTTACTCAAAAATATCTAAACTACGCCCTTGATATGCTTGCTTACTTCTGTCTGTTTTTTACGTTCGTGTAATGCTCGTCTTAATGGTAGGATTATTCTCCCTGCCGCTCCTACATTATAGAAGAAATAATCTACACACCTAATTTCTACAACTTGGACAACAAACAATAAAAAATACTTTTATCTATGTTATACAACATACATACACTATTCTAGGTATTTTGATCTCATCATGAAGCAATTTATTATTTTCAGCATTTGTGTGGATTGTAGCCAGGTTGAAATCAGTAATTTGAGGGGAGTAGTCCAAAGAAATATATTTCTTCATTTTTATATTCTAGAAAAGCTACGTAAAATTCCGAACAGTTTGGTAGAAATAATATTGTATGACTGGTTGAAAAGTTACAATATTTTGAAAATCTTGATTAGGGCCAGATACCAATGGCTTCTCAGAGCATAGGCTGGACCTGCTCATTGATAACCTTCTTGAAATACGAGGATTCATGGAGACTAAAATGTAGAGGAACTAAACATGGAACTACAAGGAATACTGAAAGTTCCTCATGTGATGTGGTTTTGTCAGCCAGACACACAAAATCAACATCAAATCAAGTATGCGGGACCACAAACTATGGCACCTGCTTTCAGAAAAACAGCTGTCCTGAAAACTCCGTTTTTCTCAGTAACTTCTGGCCCAATTTCGTTCTAATTTTTACATTTCCTTTCTTTTTTACATTTCTTGTTATTCCAATTTCGTGTATACAGCTTTTTGTGGCCCAACTTTTTTTTTTAATTTCGGTAATTTGGGTTGGAAAATTATCAAACTGTTTTTACTCAAAAACTCTTTTTACTCAAAAAACAGTGATGTTTTTTGTATGGAAGGGGAACGTGTGAAAATTTTGATTAGATTGGCCGAATGGTTGGCTAGAAAAAGGACCGTGAAGATGACCCATTTTTCTACATTAAAAAATGATGTTTCCAGCTTGGATCAAATTTACAGCAGACTTGCTTACAGGTGTGAAGAACATTTCCTTAAAATTTCAAATAATTTAGTACGTAATTGTGGGAATTGTGAAAGCAATCAGAGATCTCAATTGGCACATCTGCAGAATGTTAACTGCTGTTCTAACAAGTCAATCCATCCAACAGCCGTTGCCAACAAGTGAATTAGCTGTTGAAGGTGGTTGGATGGAAATTGACAACACTAAGGGGCTCCATCCCTTGCTGTGATGAAAGGATACCATTTGCGATTGAAACCTCTTGCCTAACCGTCAGGTGAATACAGCAAAAACTTCCATAATGGGACAGTAACGTAACGTTAAGTGGATGTTGGATGGCTCAAGTGTTCCAACAAACGTTCATCAGCAGTTAACAGCTGTGAAGAGTAATGTAGAACAGTAGGGCGTGCACTTTTCTGGACAGCTGTTGAGCTGTGCTGCCATTATTGGAACAATCTATCTCTGCACCCAATACTACCATCTTCAGCATGAGCCCTCTCCCCCCAGCATTGATGATATTGTTATGACTATCGCACAAAAATTATGGGAAGGGGACATCAAGTGATGCTTACAAGAATATCCCCAGGCATTTTTTTTAATCGTGTGCCCTCAAAAAATATGTTTTGATACATTCACAGGATGATTATCTTTCTCACTATATTAGTATTTTGCAGTAATAACTTCGTTGAGACCAGTTTTAAAAAATTTCCCTGAATCTGAGGTGCTGGGATCAATTAAAATAGTTGAAAATTGCTATTTACTACCAGGGATGAGAATCAGATTACGTCATTAATTGAAAACTTTCCTCAAGCCCTTGACAATTAATCACACATTCCCATTCTATTAGAATCAAAGATTGTAATGTTGAGTTTTGATTCATTTCATGTCTCCAGCAATGGTGCATGGCTATAGTTTGTTGGAGAGTTGAACTTCACTTCCTTTCTAGTTTCCTTAAATTATATTCGCATATAGAAGATGTCTGCCATCAGTAATCCTTATTTTTCTTAATTATCGACATGAGTTATTTTTGTTCCAGCTTTTGCGACTCGGTTGGACAGTTTGTTGGATGAGAGGTGGAAATACCTTAAAGCTTTACGAGAAAAAGTAAAAGCCTTTAGGCAACAATTAGATGCAGAAGAGGAAATATCAAAGAAAATGAAAAAATAATAAGTCATGAGAATAAGAATAAAAGTCATGAGGAATTTTTATCATGAAATTCATTAACTTAAACTCGCTATACTCACTAAAGCGTTGGTCAGTATTGTCGACGCTAGCTGTTTTTTAAAAATTTTTATCATTTAGAGCAATTTTTAACTGGAGAAAAATATATTTTTGAGTTTTAAATATACTTCATTATAAAATAATGTGAGATTAAAATAACAAAACAAAAGCCTTGATATTTTGATACTGTCAGTGATATGTGATAACTGTAATGTAAAATATTGTGATAATATATAAACATACATGTGTGTATTTATTTCATTTTGAGAATGTGTCATATTGGGAAATTCAAAAGGAGAGTTCATCATTTCTTAAGGAGGTGGCGAATTAACGTCTAATATCTAATTTTGTAGAGCGTAGTGTTAAGGAGTATAAATGAACATTTCGAAATACAAATCTTGATAAACATTTTTGTTTAGTAATTCTTTCCAAAATTCTTTCTAGCATCTTTTCTAGCAATGCTTTACCATTGTGAGTCTGACTGATTTAGAAAAAATTAATCCAACTTTGAATACTTTTGTTTCAATTCCTTAGGTGTTCATGTTTTTGACAGGGGAAAGCGCTTGGAAAAAAAAAAAATACACGCTCACCAGTGAAACGATAACAAATTTTATTCACAAACGAACAGCACAATTTATGTAACGCACTAGAACTTCGTCGATTTCAAGGCGGCGTAATCTTATAATAAGCTTACCTACAAATCAATTTTTCAGCAGAATCTACATATTTTACGTTTAATCCCATTTCCACTGTTTGCCGGGTGTCTTCGAACCCAAAGCAGGTACATCTTTTCCGGGCCTGAAATTCAAAAGAACAAATCCATAAGATACATGAAAATATAAGACGTATGTGAAATAAATAAACTTGTTAAAAGTTCATCTTGAAAATCTATTAATAATATTCTTTCTTGTTTAATTTGAGTTTAACACGTTCAGTGGAGCAACCAATTTTCTTCACATCACTTTAGTGGACGAGACGAATTGACCTCGTGTTCCTGGACCAGGTTTTTTGTGTTCATTTCCCCGAAAATCTATCATTTCCTGGAATTCTGGAGTCGCCCTAGAATTAATACCTAGCACTATGTACGGCGACCACAGGCTGTGAATCAATGAACTACCATTTTCCAGAGCTATCTACAGACTATACCCAAAAAAATGAATTCGAGGGTTATTTCTCAGTCGTGTCCAATTTTCCCCACCTATAGCTCAAGAAGTCAACAGTGAAAATAGTGAAAATCTATTATTTGTGATAATAAAAATATTGTGCTCATGGAACACATGATTTCATTTTTATATGAGTTCTCAGCACAAGGATTCATAACTCTAAGAGAATGATTTATGCCTTTTAGTTTCAGATAGATAAAGTTGTAATAAAAGTACTTATTAGGTATACAAATATCTATTTTTATTGTTGAATAAATTCATTTCTTTACAATATTCATGAACTTGATGTCTTTACAGGGTCTTTGCAATGAAAACATCCTATTTCGCATTCATAAAAGTGAAGCCACCAATTAATGATATGAGGTAAAATTGTCCCGTGCTGTCCTGGTGAGTGCAAGGGTTCCCTCACTACGGTTCAGGGGCATTTAGTCTCGTGCACAACGCCCTTACCTCATGACTACTGGAGTTTAGTTTCTGCTTTAATAATGCTATAGTTTTGAAGCCCCCTGTATTCAAAGAAAAACTACTGAAAAACCTGTCTTGAATGAAAGCAGCAGTGCTAGGTCAAAATGTCTCGTCCCACACTGAATGTGTTGAACGAAACAATTTTGTAACAATAATCGAAACAATCAAATCATTCCCAATCAATAATAAGAAACTAGGGAGAAATGTACCTAATGTGATACAGGAACAGTCAAATGACTTATTTTGTTCCTAAGTGTTTACTATGTTGATGCATTGAATAAATGTAAACATTAAACTTGCGCTTGTGAAGGGATATTTGCATTTATTTCCTTTTAATCGAAAACTTTCATAGTCTCCATTGCTAGTAAATTTAAGAAGCCAGTGGTATGCAGCATAATTATTCAAGAGCTAATTCTCTCCTTCACAAACATCTTGCAATACTCGTTTTTGTACAAAATCAAATGTGAGTCATCTAAATCCATTGATAATCATTTATATACATCACTCTGCTATAGGTTATGGGCCCAGCATAACACCAGTTACCTAGGTTGAACACAAGAACAGATTTTATGTGTGGTTTTAAGAGTGATTTCAGATTGCGACATGACTATTTAACTACAATTGTCAACAATTGGACACCTTTTCCGTTTGATCAACACCAATATCCAACAATTGAACTCAGGTTGAACGAGACCATCCAGTTTTCTGGAGTCAGCTCAATGATCGAAGTATCGTAGCCATTTGTGCACCATTAAGCCTCCAACAGCGAATGTACGTAGCGTGCAATTGAATGGGTGACCACACGTTTAATGGATGCAAGTAGTTTTATGCTTCTGTATGGCGATCTTCTATTCGCCCAAGGGGTTGAAGCATTGAGTAACTTTAACCTGAATCCAGTCCTTCCTTGGGAAGCAACTGATGAATCTGTGGCTGTCAAATGCAAACCAACAACCTAGAATGTTTGCTTCCTTTTTAAACTTTTGCTTTCAACATTATGCTATGAGTTCACCTGAGATGACATCTAGTTCGTAATAATTGAGGGATTTCAGGTTTACACTATTCGAGAGACTACAAATTACTCAACTGTAATGAAATTTATAAGTTCTATCAAGAGACTGGTCTGTACTAACCTATTAAACGTCTAAAGCCCACTTCTGTCACTCTCAGATTTGACATGAGCAAATACTATCATTATTTGAAGTCGGTCATATTCATGCAAGTATATGCTCTAAATATACTCATAATTTAGTTCCACTTGATGAAAATTCAGAGTAAAAATGTCCCAGTTATGGCACCATGCCCTAATAGCGTATGAAAACGACTGTATAATATTTTTGTTAAATTGTTTTGAAATTCGAGCACTTTGTGTAAAAAGAAATTGTTGACCATCAATTTATGATAGAAAACACTTGTTGTAAACAATATTCTGCTAGATATTCAAATAAAGAGAAACGTTGATTTTCCTGACATAGACCGGTAAAGTGTCATTTCCAAGTGAATTTGGACGTAAAATCAACTGGAAAAGGTTTCAGATCCTTAGAAATTCGCCCATGGCAAACAATTGCAATTTTTAAATCTTCAAGTGACCGTCCCAAATCTCAAAGTGACACGAGCAATCAGGCATCAAACGAATAATAATAAAACCATGTGATAGAATTAGATGAGTCTTTTTTAAATCGATATTTTAGTGACAGATGAGCAGGTTCATTTTCAGCAAACATAAATCTCCCCTCAAAGACGGAGGGGGCACGCCATTAAATAAATAACGAAAAAACTAAATGAAATAAAAGTGGGGAGGACGCCCAGGTTTACCTGATGCCGGCCCTTGGGTTACAAGAAGTTGAGGATGATGGAGGAGGAAGGGAGGGATGAAAGGAAGTGCCCCTTTAAAATGACCACCAATTCAAGTACGAGCCCCAGATGACGAGGGTGGTGATACCACGAAGTACTCCTGACGAGATGCCCAGCTCAAGTAACTCCGTGGCACTTTTGCCGCACCACACTCCATGCCATGACACTGTCGCAGCCCATAACCTTGATGTTGTTAGGCAGCTCAGATACCGAGGTCGTTCCTATCATATTTGCTTATCTTATTCTGCTCAGTCCACGCTGCCAACATTGGGACATGAAGGATTATGGCAGGATTAAGTGGTGAGACGGTCACAGGAGCTGACCCTTAGGGAATAGGGTTTACAATGTGTATAGTGCATCAACATTTATGGAGTTTGGGAGTTAATATGTAGTTTTCATGCTGAATCGTAAATAACACTCATAGATTACCTAGATTCTGCAATATCCTGTCTCCAGCTTATGGCTGAAAGTCCTTTGAGGTAACATCTGTAATCTCATATAACATCCCACCCCTATTAATAACTCCCCTTCTACTGGTTGCTCCTTAATTGGAGCCAATAGGGACTTGAATCAATAAAACAGATAACCACGTTATTGTTAATATCATTTCTCCCTGAATCCAAAATAACACTCACAAATCCCTCAGACTCCGTAATAGCAGCACATTACACCCAAAAAACATAAGATCGAGCGCAATGGATAAACGAAATCCTTGTTTTACTTAATGCAAATATTGTTGAAACGAAGCCAATCCAGGAAAGGTGTAGAATAAAGGCCTGGAGACAGTAGATTTCTTGGACAGAAATTTTTGAGCACAATAAATATCTCAACTTTCAAAGATAACTGAAAGTGGTGGGATATTTGTTTCTGCCTCAATATAGGGTGTCTCTAGAAGAACGGGTAGATTTTAAAATTTGATTCTCAGCCAGTTGTTATTGTAGTGGTGGTGGTAGTCACAATGATAAATGCTCGTTGAGGAAACCAGTTACCATTACGAAAGGTGAGTTTGTAGTTTCAAATGGTTGCAATGCGACTGTAGTACTTTCAACGTTGGTGGTACAGTGGCAGAGAAATAGGGATTGAGACTTATCTATCCTGCCCAGATCGAATCCTCTTGGGATGGAAAAATGATGCTCTGGCCTGGATCAAATCCACTCTGGATTGTGGCAAGTCCATGTATCGATCTCGTTCAGATCTTTACTTTCCTTTTTTGTGTCGATTCCATCCAGAGGTATTTGAAGAGGAGTAGTTAGGAGCAAATATCCTGGATGGAATCTTCAACCCCTGTCCAGTTGGAGTTGTACACTGCGGCATAAGGCTTATCGTGAGTTGAGCTTTGAAACAACCAAATCCAAATACAGAGTTTTTGTACTTCTCGTATTCGTTTTTATTGTAAACATGAAAACAATTAGCTGGGGCAAGCATGATGAGATGCTAACCTTCTTGCATCGATTTCTTGTAAAGTTTTTGTAAGGCTCAAACATATCGATGGGAATGGATCGAATTTCTATCTCAACTGAAGCCTTCGATTCTTGAAGGGTGCGGATTTGACTGGTATGCACTCTACTTTTTAAAACTTAGAAAAAAAAAACCCCATAAGAAGAAATCACACGCCTTGAGGTCTGGCGAGGGAGGGGCCCATTCTACATCTGGGAACAAAGCATACTGCCTGCATGAAGTGTCGCAGTCATTCTGTTCGAGTTCAATGAATCATTCGTCCATATCACTCAGAATCCACCGTAACTGCATGATCCATTTCATTTAAAAAAGGAAATTAAATAAGGTCCAAATGATTCCCAGCTTGGAATTTCCACACCAAACGATTACCTTGTTTCTCTGGAGAGGTTGCTGGTTTAGTTCCTGCGGATTAGCATTGGCCCAATACCGACAATTCTGCGTGTTGACGTAGTTATCAAGGAGGAAGTCAGCCTCGTCACTCATCATGACAATCGCGTCTTCATTCTCCATTATCTTTAACATGCGATGGCTGAGCCTTTTTTGATGGTCCACTGAATCTCCCAATCCTGCCCTTCAAGAAGATGAGGCCCCCCCTCCAACCCCCTCAGTTTGGCTGTACAACCTACTTCATATACACCTGATCCATGTGCACCACCCTGAATATCTACTGATTCCTCTGGGTTCAGAAAAACTTTGTTAACGTCTATCACTTTTGAGCCTTCGAGTATTGGAAAACTAAATAATCTAAAGCTAATCGATGGCATCTAAATGTTTTGAGAACATATGCTTACTGGGAGGCTGCAATCTGTTTTATTCCTGACGCATCAGCGATGACTCTTGGTGGAGCGATTTCTCGCCGGCCGTCTCTAGCGTAGTAGTAATTATTGGCTAGGATATGAGCGGGACCACCAGGGATATCTGGAGGTGGTTGCGTTCGAGGTGCGTAGAAGTCCCCAAACCTCAATGGAGACTTGTGATTCCTCTGGAAAATAACATCATTTTTAGTTGTATTCAACCAAATAGTACTAAATGGGGCGACTTAAATTAATACATATTGGAGTAACACCATGCACTTGAGAACGGCACGAGAAAGAACAAGTAGGGTGGTACAATTAAAAACCAGTAGTCCTCAAAGAGCAATATTTAGAATATTCCCAAGCTCTCCAATAATTTCTTTCTGATATTTTGCCACTTCAGGTATCTTTGTACTCAAAGGTAAGGCAACGGAACTTTAAAACCTCAATCTATGAATCTATGCTTTTTATTAGTTTTATAAAGCACAATATTATTATACTACTAAATAACGAATCATATCTTACTTGAGCACCTTTTTTTCATGTTTCGAACACACTTTTCATGTATTCCCAACACTTTTTCTCCGTTTTAAAATGAAAAATTTTCACTAATGATGAGGAATTTCCATTTATATGATGTTACGGTCATTTGCCATGAAAATTCTCTTAGAGATCGAACATCAAACATAAAGAACCTCACATATGTATGTAGAAACATTTTTTTTTTTTTAAACTGAACATCGAAAACTTTTGGAATGATTTTCGCATTATATAAATAACGTGGACAATCTGACCCAAAAGCTGCTGTCACTATCTGATGCCATTAAAAGTTTCGGTAATGCAACATGATAACCTACTTGATCGAAATTTTTTGTTGAAAAAACATTCCAAATTAAGACAAAATTTTCTAACGTATACAAGGTTAGACTTTCATCAGCAAAAAACTTCAACTGAGTCATGTGTTATACAAATTTTCTTCTTTGAAATCCTTTTTGAGGTACCGAAGTGATTCCTATCACACTATATAAAGACGAGCTTATCAGAGTATATCGACGTTTCAGGGGGTGGTAACGCTGGGCGGGTGGAATTCTCGCCCCTGTCTCCCAGGGCAACCGACCTGCTCCTCCAACCCCGCCAGGTCCTCTCCTCGGGGATTTGGGATATACGATTTTTTGACTTTGCATATTGTTATTACACTCCCTCATTGTGTTATTCACCTATTTCTTTTTAACCTGCGTAGCAGGGCCATTAAACTAGTATAAATATAGAAATGGTTGAACATGGAAGAGGGTACAAACTAACTTGATATGCAAAAACTATTGTCTGAATAGTACTATATTTGTAGTATGTTAAACCATTTCCCACCCATGTACCAATTTATGTTATGTGAAAACTTCTCAACCTCTGAACACTATGGTGCTGCATGAATAGGGTCCTGCTCCAGAACAGAAACGCAACAGGTCAAATATAAAAAACAAAAACCGTACTAGATAGGTCATTTCTCCACCTCCACTATAAATATATATCGCGTTGAAATGCAGGAATCATTCCCGATTACCTCAATGTGGATTTACTATCTTCCTGACAAAACAAACAATATTATGAAAAATTACCCTTCTTGGACCTTTTTTTTCTCACAATTTCGGTAAACCCAAGCCAGTCAACTGGTTTTGCATAGAAGTAGTACATGGGTGGTTCGAATGGTTTTGAAATGTCTGTCTTATTTAATTACCCGATTGAATTTATAATACATCTCAGCTTTATTATCAAGACAGAAGAGAAAACGAGAGGATGAAGAACGATACTCGCTAAGTGTGATAGGTCAGCATGCAGCCATCCAGTTCCAGTCATGCAGCATGATCATATGAGCGAATTTCCCAAAATTATCGTATTTGTGTTAATCAGAGTAGAAATTTGATAACTTTTGTGTTCAATAAGTTCTAACTATCAACTTTATAGCGAGAAAACTTGCGAGAGGTATATAACACCATGAGTTTGATGGGGACATGTCCTTCAATATTGAGGCATCTATTTGTGGTTTGTTGGTTGACCCACGTGTTGATGGTCCTTTTGAAGGCGGTTTTTGGTTGACCAACTGCCAGCTCAGGGCCTACAAATGGAGTTTGGGAGCCCCTTCTTGCAAACTCGTCAGCCTTCTCGTTACCAGATATTCCTTTATGCCTCGGCACCCCTTTCCAGGCATACCCCGTTACGTTTGTCTTTACGTTGTTGATTGTTTACATGCAGCACCGAACCACTGTTGATATGGTTGGTGCCATTAATGCTTAACATTAATACATGTGTAACAGTACATCAGCTGAAGTTTTGAAAAACTAGTGTGGGAGGGACCAGTTGGCGAAAGTCTCTGGCGAGTTGTCAGTCTGTGATGTACCAACAGATGAAATTGTCTCAATCCTGGAAGCAGTTGCATTTTTTTCAACGTTTGAGGGTCAAGGCTGCAATAAATGCAACTGCAAAAGCACTAATAAGTGTGAAACTGGCAGGTATATTAGCTTAAAAAAGAAGGTGAAATGCTCCACCGCTTGCTCCAACAAGTAAATCACGAACTGAGGTATGAGGCTGTTTTTAGCATGGAACATGTTCCAGCCTTGGAATAACTAGCAAAAAAACGTCACGCCGAAGTAGAATGCAGGAGGGGTAACAAAAGATATTATAATTTATTATAAGATAAGAAAAGAATAACGTATTAAGAATCATAAGATGAGAATAATGTACTTCTTTTTTGTGGAACTTAGTGGTGAGTCATCATAACCTCTATAATCCTTTATAGTTCTGCAAGAACCTGAGCTGCGAGTAATCATTTACATAACACTTTCAATGCAGAGGATGTTCCGTCAGAGATAAAAATCGTCATGATGTCATATGACATCATTGGCTTTTCTTGCTGCACCAAACTTTGAAAATCCCGCCTGATTACCTAGCTCCATCTAGAAACCTCGAGAGGTGGTATTTCTATTCATTAGTTCCCCACGTACAATAAAGAATGGGCCGTTTTCAACTCGAAGTGTTAATCACTTATGTTATGATGTTACCTATTCTTTGAATTAGTCAATACTTTGGCTGAAGTTCAGTGTAGGGGGCCCCTTCTGATAAGAAGGATATATCGATGTGGACTAGGATCGATGTTTTTATAGGATCACAATATCGATACTGTTGCATGTCGGATTGCTTTTGCCACCAGCTGAAGTCCCGCCATCTCTCCCGCTTTTATTCAACCTTTCGTTCTTCAACCAGCACAACTGATCTATTTGTCCAACTAATCTATACTTTACTAAAAGGATTGATGTAGGATATTTTTTTGTTTTTGAGATGCGAGCGAAGCGAGCATCCAGACCACCAAACTAGACAGAACACATTCCAGCCTTTACCTGAACCCGTCGTCATAATCTTACCAAAACTCGTTGTCTAAATAGAGACCTTTCATTCCCCGTTTACCGAAACCCATCCCGGTCATATGTTTTTTTAAATTCCGGAAGGAACCCCGATAATGTTGCTCAGGCGAGATGTTTATTTCCCTTCCAGACGCGTAACCTACGTATTTCACCATGTTCATTTCCCGCCATTTGCTACTTAAAAGTTCGTTGTTTTCCGCCATATTCAAAAGTTGCAGTTTGTAGAGGTTACGCGTATCATCGATTTATATATCGCAAGCGTGGATCGATATATAGACATCGAGTTACGACGGTCTTATCAGGAGGGGCCCCCTACACTGAACTTCTACCAATACTATTATCAATATAACGGTCGTGAAAATCATTCCATAATACATGGCAGTGGTATCGATATTATCCTATATACACATCGATCCTAGTACACATCGATACATGTTCAAAAGAGCCTACTAAGAAGTAGGGGTTACCTATTTTCTACTTCAGCCAAATTCTCTAAAATATATATTGACGGGTATCTCGTTCATTTTGAGCAGGTGATGGACAACCCTGACAAGAAGTCCTATTTCGAAACTTTTGAATCAATATTCTAGATGTAATTAATGTAGTACCTAAATAGTAAAAAATAACATTTATAAGCGACGATGTATAGTTAGAGAGATTTGAATGTGGCTTTATAAAATAAAAAACGGGATTACTTACACCCAGCAAAAAGTTTCTAATGGCACTCAAGACTGGAGTAACAGTCCTTGGCTCAACTTTACCCATAACTATAATAGGATACCCAATAAAACTGTTTTGGATATGTTGGAAACTGGTAAATATTCTCCTATCAGTTATCACAAAATTTTTCGTATTATCTCATCAGTGATACCAGGTGATACCCGGTTCAGCTACCTAGATGGAGGACAGAGTTGCCCTGTTCCATATTGACGGCATGGAAGAAGAGAAGGCCCCTCCACATTAGGACATGGTGAACAGCATTTGACAGTAGCTCAACCTAAACGTCTATCTCATGTCATTACACACTTGCCTAGATCTTCGTTAGAATGCGCTATTCTGTTACCGGCTGAGAACGTAATGGGAAACGTTTCATTTGCTATTTACAGAAAAAGCATTGAGCTTCCATTTTGGTTTATTATTCAATAATAAACCATCGTAATCGCTCTTGAAAAAAAATTTTCTAAACCCCCTTGAAAATTTCATGGTTTACGTTTCAAAGGTGTAGAATCCAAATCTGCAATAAAAATGTTTCTGTCCGACCGCCGTACGACGTATGCACGTTTTCTGCCAAATAGCTGGAGCAAAAAAACTGAAATTTTCAGGAAAAATCAATATTATTCCGACAACGCCTTAATTCTTTAGCCAGCTCTCTCACTTAATTTAAAGTGCCCTTTAAGGGTTGTCAAAGTTCAGTAAAATCCCTAAAAACCTCCAATGCGTATTTTTTTTTTTAAGAGCTTTCCATGAGGAATCGAATGAGCCCCACCCCAGGTCTGTAGCTCAAACCATTCCCGATGTATGGCATGATCTTATGCTGCCAACATTTGCATCCAAATTCACTACATCACTAGGTTACTGCAATAAAAAAAAAAAAAATTTTTTTTTTTTTTTTTTTTTTTTTTAATTGCAGTAACCCAGTGATGTAGTGAATGTGGAAACTGGAGTGAACTCCTAATAGGGTTTATAGCCGATACACGGTTGAACCATTCTGATATGCATGAAACGATGCAAATTGTTTCACTGGGGTTTATTGTTCAATTTCACTCATTTGGCTTGCATTCAAAATTTGAATTTCTACTAAGCTTTGAAGTGTGCGTGTTTCACAGGTGATAGAGATTATTGAATCTCAGGAGGCACACAAATATGATCAACTGATAATCCAAATAGGTATTTTGGCTGAGAACCGATTTATGTGCTCTATGCATATCTCCTGAAATTCAATAATGGCTCTATCACCTGTGAAACACGCACACTCAGGGGCGTAACGTACACCCCCAAAAACCCAGCGATGCAGGGGGGCCCAGGCTACAAGGGGGCCCGAGAACTCTAGCAAAATTCATTTTTTTAATTTTAAAGAATAAAGCGGAGAACTATACACAGAAAAATTCCAGTATGTAACATCAAGTTTATAAACATCAACGGTAATGTAGGTTCATTGATCAATCATCTTTTGGTTTTATTTATAACCAGGTAAAGTAGCTAAGGTGTCAGAGTCAGAACTTTTGAGATTTTGAGGTTGGTGCGGATTGCGGGAGTTTAATGTTTTTCAACATGCTGTTGATTCTAATCGTTATAATATAAATTCTATACCATATTGATACTTAAAAATGACTGAAGGAACTGATGTGTCTCCGGGAAAAAGTTGACTTTTATAACATACGGTTGTCCAAAAGTTTGCCACGTAGACTAGAAGTCTCGAGATTTGTAAAGGTAGGTTAAATTGTTATATTATATTATGTATTTTTAGTTAGGTTATCATAGCGTATTGTACGATGACGGTATTGTGTCGAAAAAGTGCACGCTTCGCAAAAAAAACATTATGGGGAGGGGCCTCGAAATATTTTGCGGGGGGCCCTGCTGCAAAACGTTACGCCACTGAGTACACTCCAAAGCTTAGTAGAAATTCAAATTATGAATGCAAGCCAAATGAATGAAATTGAATAATAAACCCCAGTGAAACAATTTGCAGCGTGTTTATGTTTGATCCCCCAGGTAGTGGTTCCCTGGAGACTATAACAATAAGCAAACAACAATAAACGAAATAGCAAAATGGAGAAAAAGTTTGCATGTGGCATGTAGTGTGCAAAACGTCTGCACTGTGATCTCTTGGCACTCTTTGACTTGAATTTTCACCATAGCCAAGCTTAATTACTGATTATTTTAATAGACGTATTGGCATTTGAAGTTGGTATCTACCCACCGACTTCTCCCTTTCAACCTTTGTTCGTAGCCTATCGTATCTCTTCCGTATATATAACCAACATCACCATTGTGGTGTCCAATCATAGTGGATGATTAGGTAGCTACCAGGGGCAGCTGCTGACTTGAGCATAGCCCATCTGTACCTCCTGGCCAAATTGAAAAAAGATACCTGATGATAATAATAATAATATTAGAAGTATAATGTTATCATACTGTTTTCCAAGTTTTCCTCATGAATCTTCATTGAAGGGTAGAATAGTTTCAAATGCACCGGCCGAACAGAGCCTCAGGGTGGGTGAGTTGATGGTAGAGTCATGAGTTTCGTGAGGGGGGTTAGGGGTTTGCTGCCCGGGAGTCACTCAGACCGTGCTCCAAATGGAAGTACGACACAGCGTTCGATTCTATCTGGGTCCAAAGAATGAACCAAAAAATGTATGAGTAACCAGAGCGTGGGTGGGTATTTACCTGCACAGCTATTCACCTGATCTGAGACCTCTGCAGGTAAAGTTCGCCTCATGGAAATTTAATTTTCTTTACCTGCGCAGGCTAGTAAACCTGAGCGTTTGTGGGCTTCACCTGTTGCCTGCACAGGTTCCAGTTCAATTTTTATCATAGTGAAATAGCATTCCTCATGACTGTATCTTCTTTTATTATTATAGAGGACACCAGGGATAGTAACTTTTGGTACATACATTGATCTAATCTGGTCTTACACTCATCTCGAATAATTACGATAGTCTTCACATTCAACTGATTACTCTTTCATTAAATTTACATGAGTGAATCTGTATCTCTTCAACAACCACTCTTTTGACCACTTTTGGCATTGCTTTTTTTATTCCTCTTCATTTAATATTAATAATTGTCCGATAAATGCAACATCATCGTCAAATGGCATTGTGGAGCAAACTGAGATCTGTCTGGTACACTGGATTGTGTGTGCGAGTGACGTTCACCTGTACATGTGATGATTTACCTGTAGAGGTACACCTGTTACCGTTCTGATAACTGATCAAGTTAACAACAAAATTCCATCAAAATTGTCATCAAGATGTTGAACTTTCGTTATCTGCAATGGAAAAAGCTCGTTTCTCGTCAAAATTTGGTGCACACAAGAATGCGGTATGCTTCTGTTTATTGTTTACAGTGAAGAACCAAACTAGTGCCTTCAAGTGTATACTTGGGTGTATTCGCAGGGTGCAGTTCAAAGGAGGCCTCCCAACCAAATAACGAGGCTCTGAGTAAAAGAAGAGAACATAGAAGAGCAACAGGTTCAGCAAGTTGCACAACCCCAAAATTTTCAAATAGTGGATGATAGTGAACTCTAAAGTGTGGCACATGAATTGTCATTGTTTTTCAACGCTGACTCACATGATGCTATCCGTTTCTTGATTCGACACAATTTTGCGGAATAATGACCGAAATTTGTTTATTTCGAGTGAAAAAATCTTCTTTTTTAGTGTGTGATTTTGCACATGAAATTTCATATGTTAGTAGGTTTTTTGTTTTTCATAATTCTCCATTTTCTTTCCCTTTTCCTTTCTCAAACGGACTGGGAACTGGCTGGGAATGGATGACAATGATGTCGCAGACAAAACCAGGGCGAGTGAGCTATGTGCAGTGGATGAGTGGACAAGGTGGAGTTTTATCGCTTTCATGATTTGGCTAGAAACATCAAATTTTATCATAAGATCTTTGGTTGTGTGTCCACCAGGCACACTTACCTCAAACGGTTGTGAACTGAAGAAACAAAATACTTACCTGATTATTCAAAGGTCACTGTAATGGCAGCTCATTTATGCCAGACTTTCAACTCTCAGATTAAGATGGTTTACGCTGGGAACAGTTGCTACCATTTTCCAGGCAGAAGTACATGCCATAAGCTCTAGTGGCGACGTTTGTGTCGATCTATATTCTTTCAGACAGTCAAGTGGCCCTTAAGGCGCTGGCCTCTTTTACAATTTCCTCGAGGCTGGTGCAGGAGTGCTTGGCTAACCTCAAGACCCTTGCCAGTAACAATAAGGTTTCATTGGTGTGGTGCCCTGGGCACCAAGGGGTTGAGGGGAACGAAAAAGCTGACACCCTAGCTAGGGAAGTGGTGGGTCCAGAACCCTTCCTGGGAACAACAGAGAGCTTTCTTTGGGGGGAGTTTTCAAATGGGAGAGTAAGAAGAGTACTACCTGCTGGCTATGTGTTAGGGGGCAGAGGCAGGCAAAGCAATTTATTGACTTCTCCAGGAAGAGAGCTAACGAGCTGCTCAGCCTAGGAAGGGACATACATATAAAGGATGGGAGCTCTTAACGGAGTACTGTCCACTTAGATACCATCTCCACAAAATGGGCCAATCTGGCACCACCCTCTGCTGGTTCTGTTGATGAGACTGCGTGTCATGCGATCTGTCATTGCACTGTGCTGACAAGACAGTGTTCCTAACCTGGGGACAGGCTTCCATTGGTCCTCGGGTTATTAAAACGGGAGAGGTCAAGACTCTCCTCCTACCAGCCAAAACGTGGTGTGGAAGGGTCGCCACAACAGACTGGGATGTCAAGTGTCAGTTAGTGCTAGGGTCCCAGGCAGCTCCTGACGATGGGTGCAAGTGCCAAACACGGGGGATATAATGCTTGGTTCAGCAGGATGCCCAGGACGGCCAGACAAATGTGCCCCCAACAGGGCCTCAGTGGTAACAAGGAAAGTCCGAAGGAGGAAATCCTAGGTTGAACAAAAACCATTATAGTTTGAAACAATTCACTTTATATTTACAATATCAGTTTGGTAACAAAGTGTATTTGCATTTTATAAAATGTCATCAAAAAACAAAAACATTACGTTAACTACAATATTATTAACAGTCTTATATTACAAACAGCTTTTTGGAAAACTGTTGACATTGCAAAGAAAGAAATTTGGTTTTATTAAGAATACATTCAATTTATTGGGCACCGGGACATTAGGCTATAGCAGTTGAATAATAATATTAATCTAGTTATTCCGTTTTTTTATAATAAAGTTTTATCCACCAACATAATAGCGAATGCTAGTCAAATCACAAATAGAACGGGCGATTGTGGTAAAAGTTTAACACTCTCTGTTCGGATTGTCCCTCAAATATCAATTCAAATTAGCTATGGTTCAACTAGCGTATTATCATCAACCTATTTCCTAAGATGACTTTACCAAGTCAATATATCTATTAAAGGATTTGAAAAAAAATTTCAACTATTCATTTTAGGGCTCAGACGAAAACAAGTTTTCACAATTGGTCTTGGTGTATGGAAAGAAATTCATTTAGCTCTAGAGTTAAGAACTAACTGCATTCCACCTGAGACATAATTTTCAAGATCAAATTAAACAGAATTTTGAAATGAACCTTCTTGGCACGCTGACTTTCAGCATTTTCTGTCCGAACAGAGAGTGCGGTTAATTAATATCTATAGCTGAAATCAAGTCGTAATTTGAAGCTAATTATGAATAATTTCCCTTTGTTTTCTCATACAGGCACAAGGAACTATAGGCAAGCAAATACGGTCTCAGTAAGATAAGTGTATTATTAAGACAATCACTCAACAACGCTTTCTTAGCAAAGATAATAATTGTTCGAAGAGGGAAGAGGGCTCAATAATAAGTAACAGTTTTCCCAATCTGAAAAACAGCTGCACATGGAGTACGTAATTCCGCCAAGAATTAATTCTGAATTATCTACCATGACAACAGCATCAGTCACAAAACTCAAATCTTTGGTTTCCTTGATAATGATTTACCAACATAGATAAAACCAATAAATTACTGTACCCAGTATATTTGATTTAATTCCAGAAAATCTATCTGAATCTTAAATTCCAACTATGTACCAAGTTTAACTATAATATGTACAATGAACATTTGGAAAACGTTCATATTGTAGTGACAAGCACCAAATTCTTTGGTTGAATTTACCAACATATAGTACTACTTGACTTTGGAAAATCAATTTAGCATCAACAAAAAATAACCGTCGCACCGTTGAAGCGTTACCTTGTTTTGAATGCACCATTTTCATGTACAGTTGTGAATCGTTTATACATGCATGGAACCACCAAATGTATGTTAATATCCCACAACTAATGAGTTATATCTTTTCTTCAAGTATACTTCGCTCAAAGTGCATTTTCGAAAGAAAATGAATATTGCAATGGCTCCTAAATGTTGAGAATACATTTTATATAGAATTGTCCAACCTTCTAAAGTCTTTTTAATGAGTTGATATAAGTATATTTTCATCCTCAATAGTTCTGGATGAAGAACTGTTTACACTGACGAAAAGCCCCAACACTTATAGGTGCAACTATCTTGTATGGTAAAATGCCAGACAATGATGTCTGTGAGTTGAGGAAAAATAGCCTGCATCGTTGGAAAAGCCGAGACAGTACTTAATACAAACAGGGCATCAGTAGTCGGGAGAGAGGAGAGTTTGCCTGTGAGCCTCGCCATGCCACCGTGTGTACTGGAACGTTTGATGATTGTTTTGGCTTAAAAATTTGTTAAGAAGATGAAACTTCTAGAAAATTAGATGATGCTGCTTCATTCAGAAAAAGCACATAGCAACTCATTGGGTCCAGTGCTTCAGAGTCAAACACTGCAGTACAATACAGAAGGTACTTGGATAAAACAGATAATATAGAGGACAATCAATTTTTTTTTAAAATTTTAATCGGATTTAGCGCCAGTGTATTAGCTTTTCGTCAATCCGCCATTTTACTAGATGCCTGAGATATCAACGATGTGAGCTGCTTATTAGCGCAACTTACAAGAGACGTGTCTCCCATATATTGATAGGCTCATGTGCGAGCGAAACAGGTAGGTCATTAACGAATTTATTGAATACCAACCAAATATTGATCCCTGTCTTATCCCAGCTGTCAGAAAATGTTATGTTCAAGGAGAATAACCCACAATCAAAGAGGTTAGAATCAATTGTCCTCATAGGTCAACCCACCAGAGTGGTGCGATTGAAGGGAAATGTCCCCTCAGTAGTGGGAACACGAGTTCAAATTCAGCCAGAGGTATCAATATTTTTTGGCCATAACCCAGATGGATCCAGATTCAATGTACAGGTAGACGTCCAACTCCGAGCCGAGTGAGAATGGACAAAACCTATGAAGACACAAGTTGGGGACCTCCAGGACAGAGCCTATCTTCACAAAATAATCCATTGAAATAGGAGGGCCATACTTTCAAGATCTTCCAGAAGAAGGTAGACTCATTAGTTGAGAGGACACACACGGTATAAGTGTTTTTTCTTTCCATTAAACAATCTAGAGCTAAAGTAAAAGAAAAAAAATTGTTGGATAGTATACAATAATGGTACTCCATAAGAAGAAACGATAATTTCAGTGACCAACAAAACTTTCCTAATCCTGAACCACTTAGTAATGATAATACAATAAATGTTGAGATCATTGGCATGATAGACCACACTGATAGGTAACAACAGATTTGATTAACACACGATCAGCGCAGGTAATATGGCATGAAGCTTCTGATATCCTTGAGTCACACTGGGATGGCCAAAAACATATGAAAGGCCATGGCATACGAAATAGCAGAGGGCATTACAGATCTATCGAAAAAACAGTATTTCATTCAAGTATTACGAGAAAATTACAATCAACTGATATTAACACAAAGCACTATGTTTTCACGTTAAATTTTCATTCAACTATCATCGGAATGGCCCACAAAACCTCATTCTATTTTGAGGGATAACACGCATGAAATAGTCGCTATTATTTCAAATGTAGATAGTTTTCAATAAATTCAAATCTACACAAGATGATAACCATTGACCGACGGTGTATATTATTTCATCTAGTTCACTGATCACTTGACCATCTAATCACGCTGTCCGTGTGGTTTTGTGTGACCATTGAATGTTGACGTGTTGAACAACGGGAGTAAAATGGACCAAGGGTGGACACAAAGTAAACATAACTGGAAAACGAATACCTATTTACGAAACTGTCCTATTGTCTAACATGAAAATATTATATTTGGCATAAACAGGTACCACATCTTATTATAATCGGAATATTTTATTATTTTACGGTAGTTTTGGCAATATTGATCTAAGCCAGCAGACTTAATTGGACCCAGATCATTAGTGAAGGGGCATTCAACATGATTCAGATTGGCATAAATAAGTGTTACACTGAACTTTCAGTCTTCAATAGAGAGCAGCAAACTTATTTTGTACGGTCACCCCTTAAAATGAAATTTGACTAATGATATTTGTGATGCGGTGTTACAACCAATACCATTCCCAGAGGAAAGTGGCAAAGGGAATAGTTCAATACTATCAAGATTCCCAGACACTGATGTCTGCGCCAATTTAGAGCATGATAACTTATCAGGGAGACGGACAATTTATTAGCAAACTTTAGCGTTTGCACTATGTTATTCTTGAACAACGAAATTATTACAGTCGTCACGAATAACATTCAAAACTCACTAAACATGGAAAGGTACATACTAATTTAATTAGAAACAGATTATTTCCAAACATATACAGGTTTACTAGTTATGTGATGAGTTCATACATCATTCTGTATACATACAGAAAAAAATGACAAACCCTTAAGAACCCTAAGAATTTGAAGAATGAAGAGACTGTAAGCTGCTGAAGATTTGGGTAATGTTCAATGTAGTTTTGAGATTATTCAGGTAGAGTTATACCTACAAGAGTAGGTATAGAATAAAACAATACTAAATGTATTTTTTATAAGAAACATGTATGTACAATTGTACATAAGCAAACGTAACTCACACAAACATATGAAGTTTGACACATTTTCCCGTAATTAGTAGACAAGTTCACTCCTGACGTATTCGGTATTTGAAATAACAAGGGTAATCCATACAAATAGATACTTGAATAGAAAATAAAATATAAAAAAAAACACATAAATGACATTAATAATTTTTTATTCCACAATTCTTAGCAGGAGACTTGAAATAATCATTTAGATTTGAGTGTTGAAGAAAAAATAAAATGGTGAGGACGATGGTCAAATCAATTTACAAAATTTATATATAATCAGTAATCAGTACAGTGGGGCAAAGAGTGTGATCATGCCCGCAGAAGTATAAAGACAGATCAAGTCCACGTTGCTTATTTGGTCAAGTTTTCTATTCAATATGAAAAAGACACTCCGTTCCCAAAAATGACGAGTCAAGAGAGGCTTCAATGTCAACGCGGTCCCAAAAGTAACAAGCCATAATTTCGACTATTCGTAGATGGTTTTTTTCTCCAGTTGAAGTTTGTGAGGAGAGTCCCTCAGGTTGCAGCTCATTGTATCATTTCAACAGTTACATTTTATCCTCCTCGCCTGAAAGATCTCAATGAGAGCTTCCCGAAACAAAAGTGCAATAATGATCAAAATGGGCAACGATTTATCTGAAGCAAGACATTTTCACAACCATCTCTGCTAGAGGGAAACTTCCATATTTTTTTCACGGACAACATGGAAATTTGAGGTGAAATCGGTGGTCAGGGCTTATCAAGGTCTTTAAATCTGATTCTCAAGTTGAAAATGGACAAATCGACAAATTAAATTTGGAGAATTCTCGGAGAATTCGAGCACCAAGGACCAATAAAAAACCTAGAATTCTCGGACACCTAGCAAAAGTCAAAATAGCAAGTGTTCTTGAAGCTACAATCCTTTGATAAAGAAGTAATAGATGGTAGGGAATGCAAAGTTCAACGCTCAAAGATTCTTGTTCCCATCAGGCTTTCAGGAACACAATGGCAAATGTAAATGACTTGGAAATTTTCAAGAACACTCAACCGTAGTAGACCAGGCAGACTGTTTACGAGACGAGGCAGTCCTACCACCAGTTGCGACTCCTCCCCCCACGTTGCGCTTGACTTCTTCGCCCCCAGCTTTAATGCCCCAGAAAAACCATAACGTGGACTCACTGGATAATACAAACTAAACATTGTGCGTTGAAGGTGTGAAAACGCATTTCAACAGTATCACAGACAATCACGGACCAACAAGCCCGTAAAAAAATCAAATTAAAATAAAATAAAAACACATAAACGTCAATTAAAGACTCATAATCGAACCACACCAAACATATGTAGGTTACATTTCTGACACTTGGTGTACTGTCATTGATCGTGGGAATTTCTCTACTCCTCTTCTTTCCCTAACTGCCTGCAAATCAGAAAATTATATTGTTCTACAGAAAATTTCTCAATTGTCGGACTGATCCTCAAAAACTGGAAAACTTCAATGAGAGTGTTGGAAAATATTCACGCTTGGAACATCTATGAAACGCCTTTTATACAATGGAAGGCTCAATAGGTGTTGATGTCTACGGGTTGTACTTGAAAAAATGTAACCAATAACTATACTCGCCTGATCTAATTTATTATTTTTTTCCAACCGCTCACTAATTTCGGGACAGACACTGAATAATTTTCCCATTCTCAACTCTTGAACACTTGATTCTATAGTTAATGCTAATGGATGAACAGCGCTATCCTTTGCACTTAACCAGAATACGTGTTAACCAGAATAATACCAATAATATTTTACAATAGGAAGTGAGATATCTACAACCCAAAAGAGGAAGACAAGGACAAATAACAGTATAAGTAATATAATTTGAGCGATCTGTTTCATACGAACAAAACCCAACCACATGGTCTGTTTCTCTGTCTATTTCATATCACAAACATAGGTACCACCCTTCTACATGGTCGGACAATGCTTTGAACAATCTCCTTAATAATATATCTGTTGCTCTAAAAATAATTGTTAAAAAAAAGTACCCTAACATACTCGTACCAAAGTTCCATTTTGAGATTATTCCGAATGAGTTAAAACACCTACAGACTAGAATTCATTTGATTTAAATGGGCTCCATCCGTTTTAAGGTCAATAAATTGTTGCATATGTTTACGTGTTGACCCTTGTTATTTACTGCTCCGTTGAAAACAAGAAAAGTTTGAATGACTTGTTCTTGAGTGAGTTTAGAGCCTGTTAATCGTAAAATCAGCTCAACCATCGCATTGAGGAATTAAAAAAAAAAAAAAAAAAGAAAAAAAAAATAAAGAAAAAAAAAAAAAAAAACAGTATATGCGATGAAAACACAGTTCCCATACCCAAGTTTCAAGTAATAAAAAAATATTGAACAATTGAAAGTTATCAATTAAAATCAACTTTTTCAACATCCAAGAGATTCATTTAACGAACGTTACCGAAATAAATACAAACTGAAAGATCTACTACCTATATTTATTAGACAGGTGGTGGCTCTATGACTTGTGGAGCTGGTTTGTGAAGGATGCTGACTGGACGACTGTTGTGTCCAGTTTTCTTCTTCCCATTCACTTCCCTCCTCCTGACGTCCTGAGGAGTTTGCAGGACCTCAGTGTATTCCTTGATAAGTGTGGCGATTTGAAAAGCCTGTAAACAGAAAGGCAATGGCAGGACATCATCACCGAAAAGCTCAAGAGGGGCTTACTGGGCTATAACACGGAAACAAATCGTAAGAATATTCAACTGATGGCAGTACTGTAGAAGGCATCTTAATTGTCCATCTCATAAGTTACATTGATAATTATTAATGGTTTCAGTTCTATATTGAATCTTTGTAAGCAACCCTGAAAGGTATTGTAACCCCACACCAACTTGACTGAATACTTCATCTACAGTACAGGTGATGGCACTGGTGATAGGTACCTGAGATGTGGTGAGGATGACTTTGCTCTGTTTCTTCTCACTGCCTGTGATTATCATCAAACAGTTGAGGGCTGGACTGTAGCTGAGAATGCTTTCGTATTCATAGCTGCAGAGAGCATTTCTCGAACGATGCTCGAGGAGGTGCATACCAACTTGATCAACTGCCAGCCACAATACTCTCGGCCAATTGGATGTGAATGATTGCTGGAAGAAGATATACATTAAATTTATCATCGATGTTAGAAGAACTTCTAAATAAAACTAAAAAGCGATTTGCTGAAAATTAGAGACTACACAGAAAAACATAATGTTTTGAAAACCCTTGGAAAAAATCTGCAATATAAATCAATTTTTCCCATTGATGAAAAGAAAATTAATTACGAGAAGAGTGCAATTTTTCAATAGTAATAGCATGCAACTACCAGTTATTTCCTGTAATATATCATGATTATAAACTAATGTCTGGAAAATTTTAAAAAAATATTCGTTCAGACGTCCTAAGTCAAGAAATGAAAAATTCATTATTTTGTATTAGCTCTATAAAATCTCTATTCAATGTTGGATCACTCGAGTCCTGAAGGTTCAGCACTGTAAATAGCTGTCAAAGTTATAAATTTTATACGAGGGCTCCTCTGGAAGCATTTTCAAATAATGTTTGGACAGAAAAGATCCAATCTCAATTTTTTTGTATTTAGGATATTAAATATATATTATCCATGATAGCAGCACAGCAATGGACTGAACATATGGATGTTAGTCATTGGGAAAGTGAAGCTGTCAAGAAGGAGTTTAGCGAGGACACAGAAGATGCAGCACCACACCCCTCTGACACAAAATAAAAGATTGAGCGAACGAGGATAAAATATAACTTATTATTGTATATTTTTGACAAAAAGGATTCTGGGTCATACAGTTGATGAGAAAAGGGGCTTAAGGAATGCTGATTTTACTCCATAACTTTGATACCTAATTAATTAGTAAAAAACCGACGCACTAAGTTACAAAAACATATTTACAAGAAAGTATATTGTTCAATTTTATGAAAAACTGATACTACTTACAATCAGAGTGCAACAAGTACAACTTATTTTATTGATTTAGAAGAAAAAGAACTTGTTATTTAAGATATTTGTAGATGTAATGTTGGTGGAAAGACAAGATGACGATTAAATACGTACCATTACATCGAATATTGTAGCACGATGCAGGGGCCAGCTCCGAATCAAATTGAGGAATGCCTTTTTGGCTTCAGGTGACGTCATCCCTTGGAGGCTTTGATGGTGTAATGTGATTCCCTCTTGCGGCAAATTAGGTACCAAACGTGAGGGCAAGCAGTGGGAAGCAACGGCTCTGTAGTCCATGTCATTAGACGTACAGTCGCCTAGCTCGACTTGTGCTTGGAGAGCAGCGAGCATCATCTGCAATCACAAAGGAAATCATAGTATTTGAGGTGACACGAGTGAAAGTTCAAAGTGGGATTCAACAAGAGATCAAGGAGGCGCTTTATTCAGATCGAGTCATCAAGGATATCTTCAATCCTAGCTGTCACGTGTCAAAATGAACTATGAGTCTAATGGGATTTTATCATTTGTCTAGAAAGCTGCCAGCTCTATCACTTGGGTTTATTATTTTCTGAATAATTCGTTTTTCTTTTGTGTCATTATAAGGTTTTTGGGTCATTTACCTATCCTAGTCGATTCTGCATCCAAAATTGCTTGGAAAATGACTCCCAACTTGCCTATGTCAACAAAAGTTTTTGGCCTGTAGCTTCTATGCGGCTCCATAACCTTGGGTGCAATAAACAAATCTGCTGAGGGTTGAAATATTCATGAAATCGAGTGTATAATCCGAATCTGCGACTCAGGGTTCCCTTGTGGAAAACAAAGTTGGCACGAGCTGCGCACTTGACCACACGTGCAAAAAGCAGTGTGGTCATTTGTGAGATCATTGGCTGATAACATGCAGATTTAGAAAAAAATAGTTTGTTCATTGCAGCCATCTTGTTGAGCACCTTGTATATATATTTGTTAAAAAGGGAAAATCTACGAATCATTTTAGAATGCCTCAAAAAGTATTTTGGTTAAGCGTATTTTTCATTATTTAAAAAGTTTAGTATCAATAGCAATAGCTAAATTTTCTGAGAAAATTCGCTAAAAGAACTTCATGAATCCTTGCAATGGATATGGAGACTTAGGGTGGAATTCATAGACTGGAATCGAAGAGAGAGTGGGTCCCTAAGTGTAGCATTGAGGGGAACCACTCACTCAAAGGGAGTTGTGATTTGAGGGCGACCCCGAGGGCGCACTGAATGGGTACCCTAAACGCATACTCGACAGAATTCATAAACCAAAAATAACGGTGAGCTGAGGGTGACCCTCAGCTCAACGGTGCAATATCCTGAGTGATGGCGGGAGGTCACATAAGTGCATCAGCTGCTATCGTATTTTGTTAATAATTGGTTCAGTTTTTCCCTAATATCATGTATTCTGAATGGAATGAGTGCATCATGTATCTTTCTTCTCTTATGTATAGGATATTGTCTAAACCCATTTGAACATTATGAAAGTGACCAGTTCCGTCGACGATTTCGATTTAGGAAAGAGTCTGTCAGGAAATGGGTTGAGTGTTCCCTGAGTGGACTGTCACACTCACGTAATCCGAGTACACCACTATCAGCCGAGTGAACAACCTCACTCAACTTTGAATTCGTACAGGTGAGTGGAGGGTGACCCTCCACTTAGCTGAGTGCAAGTGCACATTCAAACTCAGGATTTGTCTATGAATTCCGCCCTATCACACCCAGAAGGATCATGTAGGTTCATATTTTACGATTAGCTTATTTTTACAACATGTTAGCTAGCATCTTGATAGCTTTTAAAACAGCGAAAAGTCAAGAGCAGGAAGGACTTATTGCACAAAAATTAGACGAGAAAAATGTTGTTTAAATCGAATAAAGGATAAAACTGTGCTTACTGCTTCTTTCTCAGTGACAGGGAACCGATCTGCCCGAAGGCTGTGAAGAACTTGGTGGTAGAGCAGTTCCTTTTCGACTGGGTCATCAAGATCCATGTACTGGTCCAGGAACAGATGTTTCTTGAACAAGAAGAAATGGTGTGGTTTTCTTGATGTTTTCACTTGCTGTTGGTTATTTGAGTTTCTGTATCGTTCCCACTTGGACATAATATCGGCAACTTTTTCTTCGGCCACTAGACTTCTTTCAGAGTTACCCAATACTTCGTAGATAGCGTAACCTGCAGATGAAATTCCAAAGAATGTTTCAAATCCCTGAAGAGAGTAAATTGATAGAGTTACATGATTTGGACAACTATGGAAACCCAAGGTAGATTAACCTGATCTCCTTCACTAAGCAGCAGCTTAGATCCATGAGAGATCATCCACACCTACACACTATATCATTTGCGACGAAATTGAGGAGAACCATGTCAAGAAAAAACACAGAGTTTTTGCAACACGTAATCTGTTTCCACCAAATTTAAAGGAGTTACAACGTTAAATCGATAATACATAACTACATGAACATTTTTCCTATCATAGTACGACCACACTATCTATACCAATGAAAGAGCATCATTTATCAAAAGAAAAATGAAATTTCAAAAGTATAGCAGTGAGTAATGAATATGGAGAAGAGCTCATAGACACAATTTGGAATAAAGTTCTTGGAAAAATAATAAGGAAAGGGTTTCAAATTTAACTGGAGAAGAAACATTAGAGGAAAAACGATGGATCATTATACCTTATTTTGGAAAATCTTCGAAAAAAAGTCAGCAAAATTCTATCATCTAGGGGTTTCAAAGTAGGTTTTAAAACTAAAAATAATCTCAAAGCTTCATTAGGTTCTGTGAAAGATAGAGTTAACGCACAAGATAGAAGTGGGGTTTATAAACTTAAATGATGTCAGACTAGAATATTTTGTGGTGACAGGAAGAAAATTTAGAAAAAGAATAAAAGAACAAGAAGAATAAAAGAAAAGTTTTAGGGATAGCAAAGGAGAGTTAGCATTTGCCAATTATCTATTAGAATCCAATCACAATTTCAGATTTGATTTGAAAAACGAACAGTTTGTACGATTCGTTCACTTTTGTCAGAAAGGAGGTGTTCTGAATGTCCTAGAAAAAAATTGAAATAATTAGAAGCAATAGAGCTGGTAAGTGTTTGAACAAGGATATTCCTAGACACATTCCCCCATTAGGTTTCTTGGTTGTATTACCTTCATCTGTTTTCTTCAACATTGTTCAACCGCCCTTTCACCTCTCTGACCAATAGAATTGTATCTCCTTTCACTTTCACAAAAACCGCTTGATTGGATGTTCCCCACACCTCTTGACCAATGGGATTGAAGCTCCCATTCACCTGCCACTATTAAACCACTGTTTTCTCGAATGGACATTCAGTTATTGTTACTGATGAACCAACCATCAAAATCGATCTAGCGCGTATCTCTTTTAAATTTGTGAAAATAGACCACGTTCTACCAATGAGGTATTTTCCCCTTTTCATCCACACTTTTTAGTTTAGTATCAGAAAAATAAGATTTTCTCCTCTTGTTGTCGTAAGTGGAATACATCAAGGAACATCATGTTGAAAAGCTGGGTATCTTATAAGGGAGAAATTAACCTTGGGGATACATTACCATCACCATTAATGGACTGCCAAAATAGACTATTCCAGTAGATTGGAAATTTCCATGAAACGTTAAGAAAACATCCGAAGTCCCCCTCACAAAAACCCAACAAAAGTCACCGTAAAAAGGGTTTCAGTAATGCCACACATTAAATCGGGGAGGTTAGCTTGAAGTTCAATTGATGAACTAATTTAGAAGGTCTATACAGCGTATAGGGTGTCCTATTACACCGTTGTAATAAAGGCAGCAATTATACAGCGTTTGATGTGGAAGTGATAATTTCTTGGAATCAAACAAGTGTAATAGATGCAAGGCATGCTAGGATGATGCTACATCCATTTATTCAATTGAGATTAATCATTGAAATTTATAATGATAATACACGAGGCGGCTTTAGTAGAAGAAATAAGAGAAGCTTACCCATAGCACCTTCTCGAAGTCCTATTTTATCTCTCACAAGCTCCATCACGTCTTTGGCGGTGGCAGAAGGATGGAACTCTACAGCGTGATACTGCCCGTCCATAAAATGGAATTTAGCGTATATCGGCCTTCTATTGATGGTGCACATGATTTCTTCTTTTGACGGTGGCCACTGTCTTCTCCGCGTACCTTGAGTTTTGTGTAAGCACTTTGAAAAAAAAAAATAATAATAATAATTAATTACTGATTGAAGAGTGAAGAGTCAATGTGTTGGTGGAATATGAATTAAGGGAGGTATGCAATTGAGGGCCAGTTTGAAAATTGGATTTGTCGGATCAGGTTTGTGTCAATAATGGCTGATTAGCTGATTGAGTATTTAAAGACACAATTTAATGGAAAATCAATTGATAAGTTCTCTGATTTGAAAGGATACATACACCACTCATTAGTTTTTTAAATTTCAAATTAAGGGATGTTGCTACTTCGCACCATTTAGGGGACACTGTTGCCATCCACAAGTTACAGCAAAGGCACCTTATTAATGTATGTCTTTTGAGTGACACGAATAGGAAGTCACTGTTAATTTAGCAATTTGTATCGTATACTACTTTTGCTAGGAGGGGAACTTTCTAATGGAGCAGGACAATAATTTCATTGTTTAGTCAAAATGTATGTATCAAACACGAATCATGGAAGTAGGTATGAAGTTACAGTTGGGAAGAAAATATTGACAAGGTAGAGAAGGTTTGAGGTTCATTATGAGTAGGAATATCTTCGTCCACTATCTCAAAAAACGATAGTCTTTTCAAGTTTATTTCGAAACCAGTTTGAAGGCCCTGCTACGCAGGTTAAAAAGAAATAGGTGAATAACACAATGAGGGAGTATAAAAACAATACGCAAAGTCAAAAAATCGTATATTCCAAGTCCCCGAGGAGGGGAGCAGTTGCCCTGGGAGACGCTCCCCCCCTCCCCAATTCCACCCGCCCAGCGCCACCACCCCCTGAAAAGCGGATATACCTCCTTCTGATATTTTCGTTTTTATATAGTTTGATTACTAAGCCTTGCATTCAACAGAAATTGATGTGGCCACTGAAGTTGAAGAAAACAAAGTGATTTGACGTCCAAAACGTGGGCAGTTGGAAGGGATTCGTTCACAATGTAGTAGAATAAAGTACAGTGTTTCGATATACTAGTAGCTTCATTCGTCAAAAGCAACTGAAACAATTAATTGGGGAATCCAAGGTGAAAAGTTTTTAGAAGCGGTTCATTATTACCACATGACACTTTGGTGATGATAATTATATCACCTGTGAGCCCATTTAACAACCACCATTCGTGAGAAAGATAGGAATAACAACATGCACAATACACACCACTTGGAGTTAGGTCTAATTTCAAAATGGCGGTCCCTTACTACGTACAAATTTGAGCAAGATTAGCATATGAGGAAGAAAGAAAACTGTTGCTTGACGGATTATGTGCAAACTGATGTATTGCGAGTGATGGAACTCTTAAGGGTGTAACTCCCTGATTCCTTGCGAATTTCGTCAAAATCGGAAGAAAACTATGGAAATAAAGCCTGTTTACAGGACACCGCAGAAATGAAACAAAAGTTGTTCACAATGGTCAAAATATGAAACGCACACGAGAATGTTGATCTTGGCAAAACAAATTTTCATCTCTACCAAAAGCAAGAGAAACTTATTTAACAATTGTCTAAATAAATAAATAACCGTCTGAATCTCAGATATTATGGACTTGTCGAAAAATTGTGGGAAATGGCGCCAGAAATGGGAGTCAACAGTTCACGTAAATTATTTGTCATGAGAATCCTCATTCCCATTGAAAAATCCAAGGTTTTCAATCTGTGTACGCCATTTTCACTCAAAATCTTACAATTTGAAATTAATTTGTTAACAACGTAGGAAACCTGAGGATGTAAGGATGTTTTCTCCATTAAGTGTACATTCAAAAACCCCCAACTGCAAAATTTTCAGAAAATAATTTCAAATGGTTAGGAAGAGACTCAAGTGACGTCGCAAGGGCAGAACGGTTTCATTCCAGCGGACCCAGAGACAAAACTGATTTTCATCGAACATATTTTTGCAATAACAGCTAAATTGAACAGTATATAGAATTGTAATAACTTTCTCACTAACTTTTTCTGCAAACCTGGCGTATTTCCCTTCTTCCGTAATACAGTCACCGGAACATCTTTTCAAATGTGCTATTAAATATTTCCGTATTGCTCGTTGGGGTGGAAGAACTACAGAGCATGCGAGTGACAGCAGAGCCCAATGTCGGAGGTTGACACGGGAATTCGGGTCTGGGTGGTCCGTCGTTTGTTTGATGAGTTGCAGATATAACTCGCCTAGGAGAGTGTCTTTCCGCATTGCTCTCTCCATTATGTTTTGAATGAGGTTCACGTGCTCATCTTCAACGCGTCTTACAGTATCTCCTATAATCAATAATTACAAACTAGATAACATTTGAGGAGAAACATTATAATAATACACATTTTACTATAGTAACGATTGAAACAAATGGCATACATTTTTATTAATTTTAATTTCCGACAATTCGAAAACCATGAAGTACAAGGAAGCAATGAGAAGTTGAGATTCCCTGTCTACCCCACTCTGTTAACCCCAAGGATGGAATACTGACAGACTATCGATCATTCAAAATTAACAATTGCAATTGGATTGAAGACGAGAAATACTTCTTGAATTCAACGAGTGGGAGGACTGGTTTTCCAAGGACTGTACAGAGGTTAGTTCAATATATACACTCGTAACTGTTGTGGTAAAGTACAAATTCAATCACTACAACGTACAACCTTAGTTTTCATAGTGTTGATGTGTTAATATGATGTCAATAGTGTCGTGTCCTCGCTTTTACAACAATACAGGGAAAAACAACCCTTCCCAAGGACCCTAGAAGGGACCCTTCCTTGGGAAAGTTTCTTTGTCCCTCTTGCCTTACTGGAATAAAGGTATATTGTGCTGTTCACCCCCTGACTCCAACTGGACTGTACCGGAACGCAACCCTACCCTCTACCAGGTTGAGGATTCTACCCCTAATTAGTAATATTGAATGCCAAATGGCAGAGGAATACCCCTTTTAAACCACAGTAAAAGTAAGTTTTATGGAAGTTATTTTGATAGGATATCACACATTCAATGTGGAGGTACAAAGCAGAAAGTTTATCCAGCACTTTTTTCAACGTTTGTAGTAGTTCAGTTTGTACTCAATAGCGATTTATTTCTGTATTTGCATCTTCCATGGAAATACCCTTCTTATTAGGGATGAGTGAGAGTTGTTGCTTCAGACATCAAAATGGATTGCCATTAGCAGAGACAACATACTGCGTGTGAAACCACGTCAATTGGGTGGCAGGAGAGATATTTCCAAATCTTGAATTTGCATAAAACACCTAAACTTTGATAACAGACATTAATGCACTAACTGCAAAGCTAACTCGTACAGACCACAGCCTAAAAATTAACTTTTCTATTTTGCTAAACAAAGATGTTGAATAATCGAGAATGTACAGTGCCTAACTGGAATCATAAAAAAACATACCATTTTGACCTAAACCAGCGTAAGTCAGTACGATGTGGAACATTTGAAGGGCGATTTGATCATCAGGCTCAGGTAATTTAGAAATGCTTTGAGCCAATAACGTTCTGCTGAAGCTCCAAAAACCAGTAGAGAATCCCTTGTAAGTTTCGTTTGGATCAAAACTACCGTGTTCTGCTCTCAATTTATCTAACCTATGACGACTCAGTCTGAAAAAGAGAAAAAAAATGCAAAGTTAATAATTTATGACAAAAGAAACTTGGAAATGATACTTACTGTATTTTAAATTTTTCTTCAAAATGTAAATGTACAAGAACGATTTTGAATTTTGTTGTAATTGCTGGGCTTTGAGATGCTCTTTCGTCAGTCTGCCAACATTTTGGCAGGAGTCTAATATAACTCCTCCTATGTTGGGAATGGAGGCGTAGGGGTTTTAAGTTGGATCTATATTATGGCAGTGTTGTTTAACCTAAGCATTAATGGTCCTGCCGAAGATAGTTATTGGTAAACAGAGTAGAATGGCTGGTTCATGCTCTACCAAAGTGATTTGAGAGCCTTTTCTTGCAAGCTCGTCCACTAATTCCATGTTCAGGCATCCTCTCCTGAGGAATCTGTTTGTGTTTGGCGAGGGTATTGTGACAATGAGGTGATGGGATGGATACGCACCCCTTCCAAGGGTTGATGACATTACCACAGCAATTAGGAGGTATTATCACAGGCACTGACGTTCCTGATAAATGGAAGGGAGAACTATTCATATCCATCTTTCATCACACTCTGGGGCATCCAAAAACCAGGAGTTAAATTGGAGGAGGCTAGCATTAGACAGGGCTGTGTTAGGCATAATCTTGTCGTAAAATGCTATTGTAATTGCAAAAATTATTCGTTGATTCACCGCCAACTGTGATTATATTGGGAAATTTGAAAACACAAATGACTATATTCTTCACTGGGCAGGGCTAAGTACTAGTAGTTAATTTTCAAGAGGTTAATTTAAGATACTTTGGAAGCCTAAAGGATCCAAGTGAAACTGCAGGCCCAGCATTTTCAAGAAACGGGGAAGGCATTTATACAGGATCAGGGTTTTTATACATCACTAAACCATTTGAGATGAGATGGTGGCATCATTGCTTATGTAAAAGATGAGGTACACACTTGAGCTCCTTTATGCCCATCTTCTTAAGCCCCTTTATCCTTTATGCCTATTAATATGACACCCGCTCCTGGTATAGCGTATTCTGTTCTGAGAAATTATTTTAAAATCTCCCCCTCGAAAATGGTCATCGTAACTCTGCACACTTGTATGATTTCATACAGTGTGATGATGGTTTGTAGATAACCACAGTCAGCATCATTGTTTTTGTTACTAGTGTCTTATAAGATAACAATAAGCCTGGAGTCATCACTCCATGCCTCCTACCACCAGTACCTTGCTAAGATAACCTGATACGTACTACAGTAAAAATGCTAGCTCAATGACAGATAATTAAGTTAACTCTTTGAACTAAATGCTTCCAACTCAAGTCAGCATCTTGTTAATAGGATCCATTACAAATTACAAAATTATATTCTGAAGAAAAACGTCTTTCTTTACCTTCTTAAAGTGTTTCTAATAAATCCTCCAGCAGAATCTTGAGGCTTGCGCAAAATGTCTGCATCAACCAGAGCTCTTCTACAACTTATCACACTCTGGTACAGTCTTATCCTATCTTCATTGGTAATCGCTTTTACCTGCAAGATGAAATTAAGCACACGCATGATTGATGTAATACTTTTTTTATTGATGCACTTCTTGTTCAAGTATGATAATAAATCTGATCTGACTCAATGTAGATAGTTGGGCTCACCGGTACTTCATTTTCTGTAATCCAGTTGGAAAGAGACGGACAATAACTGACAATGAGAGAGCCAATTTCAGTTTTCTGCGGCGTTTCAAAAACAAAACACCTGTGCGAATTGTGATCTCCTTGCCTCATCAGATTTATCGTAATAAAGCTGTCACTTGGGTCTAAAAAAATTGATTCTACTTCATGGTATCTAAATTCATATAAAACTAGTTTATCATCTGTTTTTATGAGCATAATTCCATCACAATTGACACCCAGGATAACACTGTTGCCTGAAAACAATAACGAAGATCATGTAAATATAAATGTTGGGAGGGAAAACAAGTAAAGTTGATGAGAGAGTGGCAGAATGTAACTTACCATAGGACCAATACCCTCGATATGTAACGACAAACATTGTAGTTCCATATAACGGGTACTGCATTACACACGACAGATATAATACTTTGGCTGCTAAGTCAGTCTTCCCAGCTCCGTACTGGCGATGCGCCTGGGAAAGTATTGGCACCTACAACAAAATTTGACAGAAATTGAAATTAAACACAACCTCAACTAAACTGGTATAAGAAATCCCAAGGTTGGCCTCGTGTTAGATAAGAGGAATGATCAAGTACCAGAAAAGATAAGTTTGCGTTAATTTTGAAAAATGACAGCTAATTTGGAAGATAGAAGACCAAAAACCACAAAATCGGGTGGACATTTTTGATTGCTGAGGATAACAGAGAACTCTCCCTCTGGGAGGGGTTGGTATCGCATAGTGACAAGTCAAAACTAGCAAAAACTAGTAAAAATGGCGGGGAAACTCAAGAATGAAGTTGAGTTTGCATCCCATTTGTTTGTTTTTGATAAAACTAATAAAAATGTTGATATTAGACGTTATGTACACACTGGTTTCATGTTATCCAATGCTCAACTTCTGGATGAAGTATTACTCGATGGTGACATTCATCAGTAGACTCTAATATGTTCTAGTAAAGTAATTAAGAGTAGATATACACAATAAAGTTCCAAAAAGAAGCGCATAAACACAATAAAGGATAACTAACCCAAACATCATCTCCTCTTATTCTACTGATTCTATACGGTAGATATGTTTCAATATCTGTATAATACTCCAAGTGGCCATCTTTGGGGTTCCCGAGGGCAACTTGTGCTTGGAGACCAGCTAACTGCACAGCAACCTTTTCACTGACTGGGAAATCGTCACACTGGAAAATTA
Organism: Creontiades dilutus; assembly: GCA_031894815.1. Taxonomy (NCBI): domain Eukaryota; kingdom Metazoa; phylum Arthropoda; class Insecta; order Hemiptera; family Miridae; genus Creontiades; species Creontiades dilutus. The sequence goes on along the minus strand of JAVIWC010000735.1, from coordinate 107,790 downwards.
AAACGAAAACGGAGATGAAACAAAATTCAAAACAATATTGCAGGTAACTCACCGATTTACAGGTTGTTCTCCACCCACTAAAATTCTAGTTTTTCTTGCATTAGTTTCAATGACGAACTTTTCTATCGACTAATAAAAAAAATAATATTATCAATAATGAACCCCCCCCCCCCCACCTTCCCTTCAAAAATATAATACGAAGGAGGTACGTATGTCTGGACTACATTAGTGATGACGTTTTTACCTGGCTTCGAGCTCTAATCTAAGAAGCAAGAATACACCATAAAAAAGAATCACAAAAATCACTATTACCCCTCCATTCGCCACTATCTATAATAAAACACAAAATTCCTGAAATATAATCCAGTACTAACTGGATCAAATCCTTAAGATTTAAGTTTAGAAAAGTATTATTTAAAAAGCATAGTTATTCAAGTAGGAAAAAAGATGAGAATTGTTGCTGACGCTTAGAAGGATTGGAATTCCATTCCCCTCCCGCTCGCAAATTCGATAATTCAAAAGGTTCCTTGCAAATTTATACCAATGACTGAATAGTTGGGAAAAAACGGATGTAAGTTAAGGCATTGGGTTGTGGATGTTTACAGGATAGGTTAATATATATTTATGAACATACTGTAGCTATAACTATACTTTTCTATATTCAGGACTAGATTTTGCAACGTTTGTATATTCTGGATTTTCCATAGTTGTAAAAAGTAAACCGTGAACGGGACCGCGGGTTTTGGACCGTTGGAACGCACTGACGATGACATCAGCTGTGTTGCTGCCTGTACGGCTGTACTGTTAGATTGATGTTGGTAGTAACACATATTGTTTAATTCATTTGGGTGATTAAAAAAGCTATTTCTTGAAAAATCTTTATGAAATAATAGTTAACTAGTAAAAGTTTATGTGCATCAGATAGCTTGAAAACACGTTTTTTAGCTAGTATTTTTCAAAATTTCCATACCCCCAGCAGTGGTATCCCCAAAAATTTTGACCTAAATCCACCGATGTTCCTCCCTAGTCACTTATGGTAAATGACATTTAGATAAATTTTTAAGAGAACCAGAAGAGAAAATGAATCAGAGGTTTTCGAATCACCAGGCTTGAGCTGTACACACAATAGTTTGCCAGGGACTATCTAGATGTGTGCGGTTCTCACACTGACTTTTGAGACTTAAACCATCGAAAAATACACCTGAACAATACTTATACGACAAATATTAGTAAAATGAAATTCCTGGCGCACAATAGTTCAGCTCTGAGTTATAAAACTTTTTATTCATTCTGATGCAGGGAAGTAATGATAGTGGAAAATAATTTTTTGAATCTAGAATACATCAGGAAACTAAAACTAAGCAATAAGTGCAGGTGACTATTTGGGTAAAGTAAAAGAAATTTTAAATAATATAAACAACCAAATCAATTGCAAGCAAAGTACCTTTACGACTGAATGTACGGCTTGTGCGTAGAGCATGTTGATCTCAACCGGATCTTGCGAGATTTCTCTGGAATTCCTGAACAACCGCCTTTTGAATATGAATCGGTTCTCTCCACAACCAAGAGTTGTGCTATTACTCCGTCGAGTAACAGTTGGGAAGGAGTTCGTGCCTGCGTTCAAGTTGTTCTGTTTACTGAAATCAAAACAGTACATTTTAACAGAAACAAATAAGTTTGTCTTTCGTTCGATTACCATGAAATCATCATGGAAAAAAAAATCATTGAGAAAAAATGTTTCAAGAGGACCAACAATGAAATGTTCACACTGGAATATCGTTTGTTTCGTTAATTTCATCATTGCACAGGCGTTGAGGACATTGGTCTACAACGCCCACAAATACAACGCTGGTTTTCAGTGCTTCCTGAATATCAGAGGACCTTGTCATAGCTCTTTTTCAAAGTCTTTACTTACCACCTAATATTAAGGTTGAGACCCCTCTGTTCATCTGTATTACCACGGAGTTTAGTTACATGCGTTGTGGTTGCTAAGGGAATAATCATTTTTCTGTTTTATATGAGTTTCCTTAATTTTCAATGATACAAATAGAGGAGTTCAACAAGATGTGGTTCTAACTTGTATTTCATGTCATACATTTCAACCAGTTTATAGCACTCTCACATCTGGCTCTTTATTTGTTTGGGAACACAAATATCAGGTAAGTTTCTGCCCTGCCCTCCTCCCTCAGCAGCAGCGGTAGGACACCTCGACACTCATGTGGGTCCCAAGTGATTCCCATTTTTGACTAGCTTTGTCGTGCCAATCTCCCTCTATACATATACATTATGATGCGGTGAGTTTGGAGCTTCCCAATCTGTGGACCAATGAGGGGAATTCATAGACGAAATTCAGTGAGAATCAACACAAGTCGGATACACTAAGGCCTTCAAGAAGTGGATTCATGCACTCAGCGTGATCCATGGTCGTGCATTCAGTGCATCCTGAAGTCTCACTGACCGATTCTTCCACAACCAAAATCACTCTTCATACCACGTTTGTCGTTTATATTTCTCAAATTCTTGTGTACTTTTGCGTAATCAGTTGCTGGTAGATCCTTATTATTCAGTACCATCAGGATACCTAGTTCAATCAATGTGTTTGCCACGGAAACTAGTCTGTAAAGTAATAAAGTGATTTCTTGACATTCTGCCGAAATCTTGTCCTTTTTGTCTAACAAACTCATCATATTGAACTGTTACTTTGAACGACTTCTCTCCTCCTCCGCAAAATTCTCGATTATTCTTTCCTACAATTCTTTACATAAATCTGCAGAATAAAAATAACAGCACTAAAATTAAGAAGAGTGGCGTACAATTGTAAAGAGCAACCTTTCTGAACTTGGAAGGAGTCATCTTCCAGGAACTTGCTTGATGATTTCCCTGTACCCTTAGCAAGGAAAACTTCCCGTCCAAATAGTTAAACTTCCTCTAGAATAATCACCATAGGTGCCAACTTAAGGCGAGCATGTGTTGAGCGTCCCCTAAATGTACCGCTCCTTTCCAGGTAATGCGTGTGTGCCGTACACAACTCTTAGATATAGCCTGACTGTGAGTACAGACTCACACTCAGGTCTAAACATTCCACCTCTCATCTAGAAAATTAGGTAGGGGAAAGTGGAACGTATTCAACACCTTCATGAACGCTAAGTCGTCTGAACTTTTTCTTATTACTCTAATTGTGGAATTTGGCTGAAAATCTTAGTTGAACTAACTGGACACATTTCCCCACCCCGATAATTGTTTAAAAAGCACAAAACCACATTTTTTTAACATTTAAAAATTCTGCATCAAACGTTGGCCTCTACTGGAGCACTTTCAACCTGTGTGTGGTGTGGTTTTGACCAGTGGTTGAATCAATCAAATACACTCTGGGTAGAAGGAATAGGATCAAAACTAGACAAATAACATTTCTCACTATGTATTTATAAAAAACTGAATCCAAAAATGAAGAGGTCTCTCTTTTTTTAATCAGCCAGCTTGGCCAAAACATCCTTTTGCTTAAGACTCCCAACATCTTCAACATTAGGGAACAATTATTATTGGGAATTTTCTTTCCTCCTCAAAAAGTGGACGTTGATCTTTCTGGACCTGTTAGACGCAGAGAGATCTACACCACTGTTTGCTTTCCCCTTAATTTCCTTTCATCATGGAACTAATCCATGTCATCTGTGTTTTTGCATTTGGGAGACTTGTTGCTTCCCTACCTTCCAGCAGAAAAAAGTAGAGCCTTTTGCCTACAAACAATCTTATTGAATAATAAAATAATAATAAATAAATGAATAAATAGTTTTAAAGAATGTTTATGTGACTCACATTTCCCACTCAGCTATGATGTCATAAAGGTAGTGATGTGCTCGGACGTGTTCCTCTCCATCAGGCCTGCTCTGATAGATCGCCCAACCGTCGAGATGTTTCAACCCAAGCTTGTCAGCCAATTTGGCTGAAGCATCTGCAGCAGTGTCCGTGGGATGAACATCAATTGCTTTAGTACGACCATCCAAAAAGAAAAATCTGCATACGATGGTACCCAGTCTTCGCATTGCCTATAAATCAAAATATTCGTATAGGTTTCCGTACACATTAAAAAGGAGCAAAACTAAAGGAAAGATGTCCTTCTACTGGCCCCCTAACACAAATGGCGAGTTGAGACGAAAACCCCATATCATAAAATTGTTAACTCTTATTGATTGGAAATCTTACTGCAATTTCAACAGATGATGGAGGATATTGCCGACATGAAGCCCTCACGTTGTTACAATTCTCAATGCACCACTGGACATACTGTCTCAATTTTCCTTCGCACTGCAAATTCTTCCTCAGGAAGCAAATGAAGTACTGGAAAGAATAATTTCATTATTATTATTCTATTTTGCATTAACAATCATCAAGACTATCTTCAAAGCCCTGATGGATATTTAAAAACGCAATGAGATCAATTTAAATCATATATATTTCTTCATATACGACATTATGGAAATTGTAAATAATTTAATTAATTATAAATTGTATACCTATAGCTTTTTCCGACAAAATTCATATTTTTTTTTCAATAAATTTCATAATTATTTAAACAAATTTTATAATTCTTCTACCAATTTCATACATGTTATTTAATGGGTTATTGGATTCAATAAATCATAGGAGGAAGACTATCACCTCTACAGATTTCTCCAACTACATGTTTGAAGTTTTACTGAAACTGCCGCAAGCTGCGGCTGGCAGTCATCTTAATTAAATATTATTTAAAAGTATCATTTATATTTTACAATTTTACATTTCAAATTTAAATTTAAATGTTACACTATTGAATGTTTCACCATTTCAATTGTTAAATTTTATGTAATAATATTTAAATTCACATTTAATTTTTATCATCCTTTCCACCTATGATTACTTGATATACAATGATACCTCATTAAATAAAGTGTATAAAATTGGTTGAAAAAAATAAGAATTTCACTGGAAAAAGCTGTACACCTCTACCAATCCAGTAAGAATATTATCCATTAAGTACAAAGTTAGAACAACCTTTTGGACGAGATCATCATCTCAGATCTTGTAATGATGATTAGAAATTATTGTATCTCATAATAATGATGAAATAAAATTATCACAATAATGTACATCTAAAACATCACCGTTTCTGTATTAAATATACCGGTAATAAAGTAAAGAAGAAGCCTAGTTTGGTGTGGCACATAGTTTCTCCGTCTATCTAACAAGAACGAGTAGATCATTTGGAATCTTTTAGAAAACCTTGAAAGGTGAATGATAGAAGATTGTTGGTTGCATCGATACATATGAAACGAATTCCACAGGACATGTAATAGCGTACGTCAACTCCTTGAAAAGGTGAGTGGTCGTGTATTGCGGGGTTGTAATACTGATTCTATCATGGACAGAATGATGATACGATCATGTTAAAATCGAAATGAGATTATTATACCATTTTCCCCAAACTGCGCCTTTAAAAATTTAGCTTGATCACACCGCTGGAACCTGAGTAAATTATCCTCGGTGGATTTTATTTTTTGCGCAAGAGCACGATGAAACTTGCCCATCCACATACCAACCGAATATTTGATGAAAATTTCGGATGGAAACTGTAGTAATTAGCGCTGTTACAAGGATGTTGCGTTCACGCATGCGCAGTAGCGCACCAATGATGCTATAACATGGGAATTAATGAGAATATCAGACCGTTTTTCTCCCTAGTTCCCTGAAGATTTGAACGAGATCAGACCACTAGAACCTGACAAAATGATGGACAGCCTCGTCTGCTCAGACTCGTGTATTGATTTTTGAGCAATGAAACTCATCTATGGCCAAACTTGCACCTTCCATGGAAATTTGATCAAATTCGGATGAAAACTGTATGAATTAGCCTTCTTACAAGGATTTCATGATCACGCATTATCAATAGCTACCAATAATACTATTACGTTGATCAAGTGATATAAAGTGATATGAGACAATCAGACCATTTACCCTCGACTACCCTGAAAATTTGAGCATGATCAGACAACAGACAAACACGCTAGGTACTTTTTACGTATTGAGTTTTCTGAACAATGAAACTAACCGGGGACCATCTGCACATTCCCTGGAAATGTTATCAAAATGGTATAAAAGCTGTAGGAATTGTGACAAAGATCTGCAAACACGAGATAAAGTAGTTTAGAATTGTGTAAAACGCAAAATGCAAAGTGGAAACTTCCACTTCAAAGAAAATAAATGTTTCCATCTCTTAAAAGTGAAATCAAAGTTTTCACTACCAACCTACAGGTAAACTCGGGAGCAAAGTGTTAACTGGGAATCCATTATTTTCTTTCAAAAGGTTTAGCATGTATGTAACATTCTGAATGTTCACAGACTTGGGAAAAGCTAACAGAATGATATTACAAAATCAGAGAAAAACGAATCCTGCAGAATTCAATACTATAATTAGTGAATCAGGCTTAATTACCTTGAAGAGAAGCTTGCTGGGTTGGAAGGCAACTACAGTAAGGCACAGCAAGAGCCACAGTCGTTCGCTTTGTTCAGGGCTGGGGTTATTGGTGATTTGTCGGATGCACTGAACGAAAATTTCGTCCCTCAACTCCTCCCTCTCCAGACCCGCGCCCACTATCTGCTGGATGGCTTGAACTTCATGCTTGTGGTCTCCACGCATGTATTTACACAGCTCCTGAAAGTCATATTAAATCGTGAGCATTGGTCATGTGTCACCCTGTATGCTTTTGGAACTACATAAGGTGTATGTGGTGCAACTTTTCAAAAAGACATTTAAAAAAATTTTTGTTTAAAAGAATATGAAAAATGGTGGTACTCTAACTACAATGGAAAACACTACAAATTATTTCTGAGCCCCTGCCTCCCCTCCACCCACATAAACCACTCCCACCCCAACTTTTCTTGCCTGCTGAGTCATCAAATGCTGCTCGTACGAGTTTGTCCATGAAAGGGACCCCTGGGGTACGGGTTAGTTCATTAAATGTCTTTCTGCAAAACTTGATGGACAAAATTGAATGTTGCAGCATATCTGTTAGTAAATACGACAACATAGTTGCCTTAAAAATTTTGGCAGAATTTTTATCCTCGGTGAGTTTTTAAATCCCATTATTTTTACATGGCCATATGTACTTTTAGCCTATTCTGTCAGACGATAGAACTATTGCTACATCTCTGATAATTTTAAAATAAACGTTTTCTTCACATCGAAATCCGTTTGAGTCACTCTGAAATGACATCTGGATCAGGTCAAACATGATGGTGAAGTGATCAGACTGGGGGGTGATTAATTGAAGGGACATCTATCTGCACATATCTGCAGCAAATTATTTCAAAAAGGTTTATTATTTTTTATTAGTTCAGTGAGTTTTGGGGATGTTCACTTTCAAGTTCAGAAATTGCAATAATTTGTCTTAAATCTCGAATAAGCACGTTTGGCCCACACCATCTATAGTGTTTCCTAATTGAATTAATGGTTTTACATTTCAAATTTTGCTCAGCAACCGCATCAAAACACACACGCAACACTCAATAGGACTAGGATAAAAACTTCGTTCTCACGCCAAAAAATCAAGCATTCTACAAGAGAGGATGAGTTTGTTGGAAAACACACAACTTATAAACTCATGCGTTAGAGTTGGCACTTTTTCTAACAGATCTTGGGGTAGATAACTGAAAAATTAGGCCCAAACGCCAAAATCTGTCCATTCTGACTGCATCACATCAGAACCAAGTGTACCACCACCAGCCACATACGTGCGATTGTACTAACTTACCCTAAAAATGGTGCACGACATGTTGATATTATCTGGGTCGTACATTTGAATGTGAGACGTAGGAATGCTGTTCCCCTTGTAGTAAGTCACCATCTCATACTTGGGCATCAGTTCAATGGACTTACTTTTTCGCGTTAATGTAGCTATTATTGTTCCTGAAATGAAATTGAGAAAAATTGTTAAAATATAAATTTAAAACAGTGAGATATAAATATTTTAACATTTCACATGGAAAATACCTTGTAACAGGTAACATGTATTCCATTAAAAAATGTTAGCTAAACGTTTTTTGCTTGATTGTTTTATTATTTTCTTGTTGCATCTGCCATTTCCAACGACACTGAATTTTTGGACTCGTAGCAACTAGAGAATGTAGTACAGGGTCTAATAAAGATGATATCATAGTTTTGTAAAAAGCATAGTAGAGTCTTAAACACAGTATTTAGGGAAACACACAGAAGACAGTTACAGTAGAGATTGGTTTTCAATAGCATGTGAATTGCTTATTTTGAGACATGATCTGCAGTTGGATTAGAAGGTCCTTACTTTACCACTAGATACTTAGTTTTAAACAAGAGAAACTCCAACAGCACCCACGCTAAATTAATATCTGTTTAAATATTATTGGAGAGAAGAAAACCATCCTGGCAGGGGGATGTTCTTTTGTACTTACCCTCAGGAGTTCTTTCATGACTGTTGAAGTAGTTTTGGGCGAATTCTACGATGTCATGATAGGCGTCTTGCAAAGGATCCAATCCTTTGAGCTCTTCCATTTCTTGGATTTTCTTTTCGACCCTGAATTTTCTTCTCTGTTCTCTTTCTCCATCGTCTTGGCCATTGCTTCTCCACTGATAGTTATTTCCCTGAATTCAAACAGAATCTACTTTGAATATCAAGTGGAAATACTTGTTAGATAAAGGTAGATGCATGTCTGGAACGAAAATCTGAGCTGAGATAGACAATTAATTTATTAGCTTGGAACTTTAGCCTTGAACTAACTACCTGATAACCATTACCTGGGAGGGGAACATGAGAAGGTTGAGATTGTGGGAGTGTTACAAGGGAGGATGGGCAGTATACACTCTCCTAAGAGTACAAAAGGAACTGTACAAAGACAGCAAAGAGGGCAGCAGAGAAAAGAAAATGCTTTCTTATAAGGTAGTAGTGAGCGCAGCTAAAGCATGTTCTATGGGTCCAGATTCATCAGGGGGCCCAGGGGACGAAGAGCCTGAGTTTTGTGGTTCTTGATAACCTCAGTTAAACAGAATCATTTGATGAGGTTCAGTCTACAGGTATTCAATTCCAATGATGATAATAACTCATTTCAGAATTAGAAATGCAAGAGGATAAGAAATGTGTACGTACCCCACATAAGCTAGAAGGTGGCCTTGGTGGTTCATTACTTTGAAGAGGATGCACCTTATGTGGGGGTGTGGGTAATGGAGGAGGTGAACTATCTTCCCTCGGCCGAACACATTCATATATTGGTTCGTTTCCTTCTTGGGAAGCGTGAGGTGGTGGTGGAGGGGGTTCTGTCGGCTCAGGTAGTGACGGAGGTTTCAACGTCGGCTTGGCTGGCTGTTTCACCTCATTCTCTTCATTGCAAAGTCCCTCAAGCTCCTGTTGTATCACAGTCTCCAGCTGAAAATTAGCAACAACTTGATAGACGAGGATCACAGTCATAAGGACAAAAGTATATTAATAAGAGCAAACACATAGCAGCTTGAAGATGTATTAGCAACAGATGTACCCATTGGGGCAGCTGCTCTGAAAAGTGGACTCAAGGCAGAGGGTAACCTCCAAAGCGTAACTGAATCACATGGCAGGGTTAGCACCTGGTCTTCCCCTTGAGCTCCTCACAGTGGCTGTGAATAGTACTTCCTCACTTCTTTCCTTACCGCTGCAATCCCAAGGTTGCGCATTTTTGCATGCTAACTGCATTCAATTGCACACATCCCACAAAACTGTCATGAAATTTTGCGTAAAATCCAAATTAGGGTTGCCATTTGAAATAACAACGTGAGGAATTTTTCAATCAGAATTTAGAGAAAACAAGGTGAGGGAGCTTAGTTACTTGTACACCCTGTACAGGGACTGTTTGCTGTTCTGATTAATTTGGGTTGGCTTAAATGTCGTTTTGACTCTTTAGCCCATTCAACATAATTCAACACAATAAGGAAACTAGTTAAAGCAAGTCCCTGGAGAAAAGGAAAATTGAAGCTTACCTCTACGTCAAGATCTGACACAAGTTCGTTCATTTTTTGCCCAATTTCATCAATGATGTGATTTCGTCCGCCATGTTGAACATCAGATAAAAATGCGAATAAATTATCTAAATCCACCGAATCACCAGCAACTGGTTCATTCAATTTTGGATTAATTTGTTCAGCCATTTGAGAGAGGACAGCGATATCCTCAGTAGCAATAGTGCTGAAAAAAATAAGACACTAATTTTACAAATAGCAAAATATCATAAGGAAATTCACTTCAAATAATATTGGGATACGCCTCATAACATACTAGATATTGTTAATAGAGCTTTACAAGATGTAGAGAGCCTCTACCCAACAATGTTTCTGAAATGGATTGTTTTCAATTCAAAATGGCAAACCAAAAACACCTGATTTAAAAAAAAATAAAATAAAATAAAACCTCTACAGGTAAAATTGCATAATAAATTGCACATAAAACTTGTTTCGTTTTCCCAAGTACTGTCTCTACTACTTCATATCACAGTGAATGATCAACACCCCGATCTGATTTGACCAGGGCACGGATATTATAATTTTCCTACTCGGGTGCTACACAGAGTTCTTATCCAGTAAGAGAGTTCTGTCCATCAGCCATGTTACCCAAAATATGTCACTTCAGAACTGCAAGGCGAAGACTGTAAAATTTCAGACAAACGAGACCAGTTCGAGTTTACAAGTACAGTTGCTTTTACCAGCAACTGCAATGTTGATAGGCTGGCGTTACTATATCTGACAGATCTACATTTGACAGACTTGAACTTTCCTATAACTATAAAGTGAAAGATTGGAAACTTGTAACGCGAAGTTATTCAACTATCTGAGGAAGCACGAAGCATATCCTATGTCGGTGCTAATCATCAATAAAAATGCAGTGGAGCTGAACTTCCACCAGTTTCAACCCTTAAACACTATGTAAGTTGGGTAGTTCTCGAGTGAAGATCAGTCAGTTGAACTGCACCTGAAATGTGAGGAGCTGCCATAGCAGCAAGCTAACTGATGCAGCAAGGTTACCAGCTGATAAGTTGGGGAGATTTGTGTTGCGCTGCAATACACGTTCATCAACATACCTCTTTGCATCTTCAGTTATTTCAGAAGAATCGTCATCAGTATTTTTACTATTATTAAGCTCTTCCTCTCGTTTCCTTTTTTCTTCCTCCATTTTTTCTCGCTTCCTCATTTCTTCTTCAACTCTCCTCATTTCTCTCAGTGCTGCAGCAACCTTTACAGAAAGTTCATGATTATTGTAATAAACAACCTCAACTAATTTATTTCATGACAAAATGTTAACAAGAACTATAGTACCAAAACATACCTCCCTCGCGAACATCCCTCTCAGACGAGACTGAATTATTATGGCAGCTCTCCTCTTACGTATGAATTCGAGCCTCAACTTCCAACCACGATAAGCATGCTGGATACAAAGTGCCGCATTCCGTATTTTAGAGAATTCTGAAAATGAACCCAATAAAGCATGTTTTTTTAGCAAATCAACTGCGAACTAATCAAGTGTGCATTACACAATCAGCCAAAACTTGAAACGAAATTTTTGTGGGAGGACGCTATGAAGATGCAGAGTAAGTTTCAAGTTCTAGAAACAGAAAATAAAGGATCAAGTGTTTCGATTGATTGATTAATGGTATTGCAAAATACTGTAGTTCTACATAATTTCTCTACTTCTGAATGAATCCATTAAACTTATTATTATTTGCTTTCTACTTAATGATGGGTTAAATCAATGTAAAGTTTTTAGACTTTATTAGTAAAGGCTACTTCAGAATCAGAGAGTATCCTGGCTCTGGACATTTTTGAGAAAAATGTAGAGGTAAACCCTGCTATCCATTCTAGACCCCCACCCTTAATGGGGAAATATTTAAAAAAAACATACGTTTTCTAGCTATGTGACGTTTCCAAACTTTCTGGATCAGCAGAGCGCTTTTGTTAACCACTTGAGCTCTGGCGTCTTCGAGTGGCTCATGCACCACTCCTCTCATGAACACTTTGTTTTTACCAAGCTGCCACTGTTTGTTGTTTAGATCGTACTTTTTCATAAGATCTCTGAAACCAAATAAACATAAAATTTATTTATACATCTAAATTATATTGAAACCTACTAACATTTCAGAGTACCAAACGTGAAAAAGAGATTGATTTATCAGTACAAAATAGGACTGACGATCAGTACAGAAATAAATTCACAGTAAATAATAAAATTTCGTTTTTCAATAATCAATTTTCCATTTTCTGTACATTTCTACCAAATTAGATTAGCACGTGCAACCTATAGCTTCATATTTTCATTACAGTAAATATAGTATTGTATTATATTAATCTTAATGTTGGTGCTGCAGAAAATGTTTCTTTCTCGTTCCACTGACTATTCTATAATTATTCAAACTTCTTTAGTGAGGACCTTTCTCAAATTACAATAGTCTTCAGGAAGAAAAATTTGGTCCGTCGTTTAAAAAAAAAACTGTTTATTCAGTAAGAGTTTTCTGCAATCTTCCGATCGTCATCATCAGCTACTTAGCAACAAGGTGGTTCCAGTTGATCGTCAACCAAACACCACTGGAGGTACGACAACGAGTCAGTTTTTCTCCCAGTATTTTGAATTACAAAACACCAATTCTTCATGCTCTCCAATCTTTTATTCTCAACCAATCACGTTTTCCTTTTAATGAAAATATATGTGCTCAAATGTTTATATTTTAATAGCAAATCACTAGCAGGCGTTTTGTGCAACTTTTAATTGTTTATAAGCTTCACCACTCAAATCTGAATATGCAATCGCACAATAGTCAAAAATAGAATAGAACCTATAGAGCTTGGAATAACTTTCTATAGAGGCAAATGGAATACAAGACGTCTTAGCTAATAGTGGATGTATCAATTCCATTGGATGTGTTCGTTACTTGTTCACCTCATGACAATCAATAACACACCACTTACAATACAATCGTTAATTTTGTTGAATCACTACATTAATATTTTCTAAATCGATTTCAATGTAAATTTGTAAATCACCCGTTCAATATATATTTACTTTCACCATTCTGGAGCACATTCAGACTCACTTCCCCCGTTTTTCTGAATACTTGGCATCTATTGTCTATCATAGAACTTAAAAAAGTCTCTAAAGAGAGCATACTCACTTGACAGCATTTCTTTGATCTTTTACGACCCTGATGTTCATAAGACATTTATAACGCCCGATGAAATCAGAAATAGTGAGGTGGATGGGGAACCCCTCTTTTCTTATTCTAATGATATCCAGCATTCCCAAGTACTTCAATTGGTCCAGGACTAGTTTTTCGTCGAATTCATTAGCGATTTTCTTCATGTTCGGTTTTATGCATCGGACGTACCTGAAATTAAGAAGTAATTAATTTCTCAAAAAATAAAAATAATAAATTTCATTCAGTTTCCTCCTTACTGCCAGGCTTAAATAAACATTAATTTATTGTTGATTAAACAAATTTACAAGTTCTAAGAGTGATGATTGAGACTTTGATTTAACTTGGAAGTAACTAAGGACAACCTGTGATTTTAAAAACTGAACAATCCACGTTAATCATTAAATACAAGCGTTCAGAGACGAACCTCAATAAAAGAGTAAAAAACAAATATCGCCTTACTGAAACTAGATGCAACTATCACGTGAAAGTAGGGTGATTAGGAAAACGATAATCAACCATGAAAGTGGGGACATGAATATTTATTTGCTCTGTATCTCTCACACTCCTGTAACTGCGCAAACACAATACCGAAGAGACGAGAGAGAAGTTCAAAAAGGAGCTGGAAGGAGCACCTTCAGAACACTAGAGCACTTTTACTTCCAAGATCTACACTACAACACCATAATCCACAGAAGTAGGCTAAACATCAACAGTTGATTTACTAAGTTACTGCATGTATCCCCTCGGCTGTTTTTCCTGTAAATACTTCAAGAAAATCCAACAATTACTTCGAAGAAACGAATGTATATCACTTAGCCATTTTCATCAGACTGGGTACTCTTTGTTGCATTCACGCCTCCCCAGCAACAACTATTTTCTCACGTACCTATCAGTAGTTGAGAAAGTTGTCAACAATGAAGATTTGATTACCAAACTTACATCTGGGAACTTCAGGGGCTAACCCTTCGAGGGCCACCGCAACACTGTACAAAGCATGAAGATAACTGCAGACTTGTACAATGTATGACGTGCAGTGCTTTATAGCTTCCAGGACGATTTTATTGCCAACTTTTACATTAAAGTTAAGCTATTAGGTTATACACGAAGTTAACATTTATAGACTGATACAAAAAACGTATAGAAATAAGTGAACTCTTTGTCCTAAACAAATCCTATATCAGTGATTTTGGATGCAGTGCAACATGTTCCTACCATGGGTTGGTGGCTTGAAGGACGTCCACAAGGGCCTGCAATTGATGGCGAAAGGTGTCGCTCACTGTGGGTTTTCCTTTGCTAGTTCCCCTGGCCATAGTAGTACCTGCACTGCCCATCCTAGCTGCTGTCGTTCCCAATAAGTCCTGCAAAAAGAAAAATGATGCTCACCAAATACTGATAATTATTACTGATAATTATTCTGTATCAGACAATTCTCCTAAGCAGATCAGTGGACCATAGATAGCTTGCTGTAGTATTCACCCAGCTCAGGGATATTCTCTTGTTGGATACAACCTTTGGATTTTTTTTTCAAATGGGGAATGAACGGATGATCGTACAACATCCCAGGTGGTCTCATTCAACTCAAGGAACTGACCACTACAGTATCTAATAAATTGTTTTGTTTTAAGCAGTTTTGAAACACCTTGTACGAACATTGTGCGATGTATTATACTGGTTGTTAGGTTGTTAGGTACCTGATAGTTAGTGAGTTCCTGAACGAATTCATTAGTGGAACGACTCATGAAATCGAAGAAAACATCCTGTTGCACGTCTCTGTTTTTATCGACGAATCCTTCTACCGAATACGTGACTGTCCCCGCATAGTGCTGGATACCAAACTCAACCTCCCATTTACGTCTGTCATCTCCCTTAACATACTGAGGGTGCGAATCGAATTCTGTGTGCAAGTTTACCAAGTAGGCGTTGTCAGATCCCTAAAAAAACAAAAAAACAAAAATCATTAAACCATTAAATCATTAAACTCACAATGAGGGCACAAACTATTTAGATATAAGGTCCCATAGAATATCAGCTTACCCTAGTTAAGAATCGCTAGCAGTAGTGAAGTCTTTTTTTGAAGTAGGTTTGGTTGGTATGGACCACCAAAAGAAACCAAGTGAATTAAAGTAAATTTACTAGACGTATTATATTCCTTATAGTTTGAACAATAAAAATATTAAAAAATACGTATATCTCAACGTCACTCTTTTTGAATGCCTACAAATAAGAATATACCAATTTACCTTGATTTTATTCATATTAATAGACTTTCTTCTTTTTTGACGATAGTCAAGCACTTTGTATGAATAAAATGAATATACAACAAACATATAATATAACAAATTTGGAAGAATATATTTGATAATTTCACGTTAACATACTTTTGGCATATGGCACTGTTCTGTCAAGAGCTTCAGGATACAACGGGGAGGTTTCTCAATGAGTTCTAAGCAGCACGTATTATCCGTGAACTGGATGTGAGAGAACTGAATTCCTTCTTGTTGGTACTGAAAAAGTAACAAAATATCATAACAAACGTGAAGAGCAATGAATACATTATTTAATAAATGAATGGTTTGGCCCAATAATAGTCCATGTAGCTCTTCTAGGTTTTCCATGAAAGCCCAAAACACTCATTCTGTATCAGGAAAATTAAATTCAGGCCATCATCTTTCACTAAACTCTGGCTTGTTAAATATGGAACAGTTCTGTATGTGCTGTTGGTCTAGAGTGGTTCTGAACTGACTACACTCCTTAATTTCCTGTGACAAATCGAGTTCTGGATTATTAGTTCACTGTTCAGAGAACCAGTATGGGCTGCCTTGAGCTGATTCTGACAGTTAGACTCCTGGTTCTGCTCTTGCACAGTGAACTATTGATGCTACGCGAGTGAAGCTTCTTGGTTGTTATCATTATCACTTGATTTGCAGTGTTCCGTGTCTTCTAAAATTCCGAAATTCCAATCTCTCCTGATCATAATGAAAGTAAGAGGGATAGAGCCACCCTGAACAGCTGGCTTACACTATATGGCTTGGGGTTTTTCATAATTTCACCTTGAATGAGAAAGGCTTCGTAGGACATAGGTATATAGGCAGTCAGGCCAATATTATGTTGAAATCCCATTTTTGAGAAAAAAGGTACCTCCATAGACAGTTATTTAGCCAAACGCTGTAAATAGTAAATCAAAAAACACTCACGATTTCTTGCTCCAGCGCGAAAACGTAATGATTGAAAAATTTGTGGAGTTTCTCGTTAGTGTAGTTGATGCAAAGCTGTTCGAACGAATTGACAGCGAAGTTTTCAAACCCAAAAATGTCCAAGACGCCAAGGAACCTTGACGAATCGAGTCCAGGATTTGTGCAAGTATTTATATGATTGACAAGCCAGGCGAATGTTCTTGAATATAAAGCTTTAGCCATAGCGTGTCGATTTTCTATAGCCTGAAACAAACAATGTGTACGTAGAAAACCTTCCTAGATTCATTAGATGGAGTGAGGAGTTAAGGAGAACATTGCTGTCCATTTCACATGACGATGAATGAGAAATTGTAATGAAACCTTAACCTAATACTTTAAATTTGCAAATTTAAGTAGATTTGACTGAATATATATCTAAAACTCTGGTTTTGTACACAACATATTTGCTTTCTGCATCACCAAGGATGTGTTGAAACTGTGGCTGTTGCCAAGATACCAAGTAGGCCTTTTCATCTTGTTTCTGTTTTCAAGTTCCATATTATAAACCAACAATATTTTCCTTCTTGAATAAATCGACAATATGGAGAGAGAGAGTACAATTCAATGCAAGCAGAAGTGGATGAAGCTCCTATAGCTAACCCTCAACACACAGGCTTTGTTCCCTGCACTACAAAGAAGCACTGTAGAAGAAACAGCAGCCGCCCACGGGTGCTGCCTCCTTCCAGAGCAGCAGAACTGCGCTGAGCGCCATGACCACTGCCCACCAGGCCATACTCGTCATCCACCACCTCTTCAGGAGTCCAGAGACTGCAAGAATACTGAAGGCGCTGGAGGCAGTGGACCTGCCTTGCTTCCTCTCTCCAAGGGTGGAGGGAAATAAAAACTACAGTTTTATAAACAGAAAATCTGTGCTTGCTGCATCACCAAGGTCGCATGGATACATTCAAATAATTTGTTCTTTAATTACTGTTCTGCAAAAATGCATTTCGCTGAAAGAAAGCTTGTTCGTTTTGGTTCATTTTCAGATATTCAATCAAAATTCACATCTGACTGACTTTAAATCCGAAAATTTGTTTATGTGCCAGATTATTGGTAGAATTATTGCATGATCTCCATTCATCTCTTTTTTAGGAGAATCATCTTCAATCACTGAGAACAGTCTCTATGAGTGATACATGTTTAGTTTGGTTCGATCCAACGTGAAATTAAAACCATGGGGCGAACATTATTTAAAAACGTAATTAAGTGAAAAAACTAACTTCTTGTAATTTAAGCGGGATTTCGGTTATATTCCCACGAACGTTGATTTGCCTGAGGAGGGTGACTTGTACAACGTCCGCCACTTGCAGGCCTAGAAGGCTGGCTACGTTTTCTAGAACCATCATGTCGTCCTCTGTCAACTTGCACCGCTCTCCATCGATGTCCTAAAATTAATATAAAGAGCAAGTTGAAAATAGAAAAACAAATACTAAGTAGTGATACTTGAACACATATTATCCTAATCATGATGACTCCCTTCCTAATGACCAATCAACTGGCTTCAGAAAGATGTTAACCTTCAAGGGGACACGTGAGCACATGCTATCCACGCAAAATAAACGTGAACAGCTTCGCCCAACGAGTAGGCTGGGAAGTGGGAGGGGCAGGGACTCCCAACTGACACGGAGAAATCATCTTACGGATTTGTGGGCCACCCCCAGTCAGTGAGCATCAATCACCCAATCCTAAATTGTAGGTATTCTTTTTAGCGAATTTTCATTAAAAATGAAGCTACCTCAATAGCTCTCAAAAATTTTAAAATAACAATTTTCGAAAGACTTCTTCATCGAAGTCCGTTTTGAAGCTCACCATACTTTTAACTCTCGATAGGATTGAGATATAAACTTTGTTCTTGCGCCAAAAAATCAAGCACTCTAAACGAAAGGATAAGATCGTTGGACAACACTTTTTTAGCGCATTAAATTGGTCACATTCCAAAAATTTTGCTTTAAAAAAAATTAAATTTTTTTTACAAAAAATTCAACCATTAATGTTTTTGCAAAAAAACTTGTTCTAAATAATACTCTTCTATTCAAACGAAAATTTTAAATTTTCAGCATTTTTACTGATTGTTCTTCACATATCAATGAAATTTAGGTACAATTTTTAGCATAAATTCGAGCTACGATTTTTAGCATAGATTTGAGCTTCAATTTTTAAATGTATCACTTCAATATAGATAAAATTTGACTTTGGATCTTTGACAGTCAGAACGGACATTGAAAATGCTATTTGAAGAACTATTTCTATCATAATTATTTCAGCGACTGGGCTCATTTATTTTGTATTGTTTTCTGTTGACTATGAGTCCCTTCAGTCAACTAAATTTTTTTTCTCGCTAATTCACAAAAATCTGATAAATACAGCACACAGTATAGTCCCTGACTAATAAACATCTATATAGAATTTAACCAACATCCAACGTTCTTCCTCCCTGCACTAACATACGTGCAGAGTTGTTAGGAAAGTAATTCGATTACCCATTACAAATTCCAATTACTTTTGAAGACAGGTAATCGCGATTACCATTCCAATTACTGTAATGGTAATCTAAAAAACGATTCTTTTTCCGATTACAAGTAATGGTAATAAAAAAACCGATTACCACTGTTTGTAATTAAAAAAGTAATCGTTTTTCAATTACCATTACAGTAATGGAATGGAGTACTGACTTCGATTACTTTTTTTAATCCGATTACTGCATTGGTAGAATGCGAATTTGATGCCGCAATGATAGATGACACAATGTTATCTATTTAATATCGTATAATACAGATGTCATCTATTTAACACTTGCTATTCGCTATACTTGCTATGCATTATGCATCGATTGTAAAAGTCCGTAAGTTGAAATTTTTCGAAAATAACGTTATGACATATCCTGGTGAATTCTCCTGCAAAATTTTTATTTTTCGTTATTTTCTGTAAAAAGTGTTTTCCCTTTTAAATCGACTTGTTTTTTTTTAAGGAATTAATTAAACTCGGAATTAATTAAAAGTAATCGGAATGACGATTACTTTTTCCAATTACAAGTAATTGTAATAGTTTTTTCGATTACCATTATTTGCAATTGGAAAATGTAATCGTTTTTTCGATTACCATTACCATTACAGTAATCGGAATGGTAATTGCGATTACTTCTGGAGTAATTTCAACCCCAAAACTTCGGATTTTCAATCTCCTTTTTACTGAAATTGTTACTACCCAAATATACGTCATTACAATGAAAGTAATCGGAAAATTATTCATTACTCAAAGTAATGATTACATCTCAACTCTGCATACGTGTATCTGTCATCATTTAAAAGTGTCATCCTGAGTGCGACTTTCGTGATCATATCAATTGAGGCCTCTTATTTCAAACCTTATGAAATAAAAAAGTAACAGATTGATGCTGGACAAAGATTAATCAAAATTCCAGTAAAGAGAATTATCTGAAAACCAGATTGTAAGTGTTTAACAGGAGAATTCTATATTGGAAGAAGGAAATTGACATGATGTTGAAGTGGGTGTTACACTTACTTCAAATTTGATGTTCCCTATCCAAAGAATTGCGGAGAGAACACAGAAAATACCATCACACATCGCCATAGGTATTCGGAGGACATTGAAAGCTAAGCGGAGACCGTCGAATTTGATTGCATCGTTGACACCGTCTATCTTTATGCAGCCTGATTGGTTTAGGTAGTTGAAGAACTCGGGAGGCTTCAGTTTGTAGAGGTTGACCAGATCTTTATTTTGCTGTAAAACGATTAAGCATTGAATGATAATTATATGTTTAGTACAGATCACTTCACAATGTTCATGTTATGTACGACCTAAGATTTGGAAAAGAGCCCCTCTGGGTGAGGTGATAGCCGCATGAGAAACCACTTTGACCGCCAAAGCTAGTATCAGCAGTCCGTATTTAATTTCGATGCTAAAATTTAGAATGAAGCCTCTCTGGAAGCCCTAGATTATAATATCATGTATTGGTATCCTCTCCACACTGCGGGGTGACTACCCAAAGCTCCCCGTCCAAAGTGAAAGGCGTTTGGGCTGTAATCAATGCTCCCTGGCAAGTTCTAGCAAGTGTATGCAAAGAGTCCCGTGCCGAGAGAATGGGTGTACTCTCTTTTCCTCTCTCAAGGCGTTTCAAGCCTTATCGGTGATTTGAATGGGCTGGCTCTCAGTGATTGTCGAACAACATGAACGTATCCACGTGTGTAGCATCCAATACTCGTCATGGTTGAGGTGCTTGATGCTTTGGTCAAATATCTGACTGATATTTACATTAAAATAAACACAGAACAGGTGAATCATAGGCGAAGTAGATCCATTAAAAAGAATGTGTGGCTAGCAAAACTGATTGAGAAATACAATGAGCACACCATCACCCTTACCCAATTTATAAAAATAGTTTTGCTCATCATGATGTTTTGTTCACCAAGCTTCCTCGTGATCTACTCTGATGTACCATGTTGTTTATTTAGGATGAAATCGAAGAGAATTTTATTGATTACTGAACTTCGTAGTGTAGACTCTTTTTCTAGGTGGTTGCAGTAAATGGTTGTGCAATTGCCTACAGTGTAGGTCACTGCAAATAAAGTTATCAGTATTATTGAAGTATTAGGTGGTTTTCGTATATAGGTGACGGGGAGCTTCGCCTACATGAAGAGAAAGGAGGAGGGGAGCTTTGCATACAAGAGGGCAACGAGTGTGGGGAGCTTCACGTATAAAAACTTGCCAAAGCTTTGGCTATGTGCCCACACTGCCACAATTGATTAGAATCACGTATGATGCTGTGATCTAAATTTAGGTTTAGGGCAGTCAGGTGTAGCAAGGAAGTAACTACATTATAATAGCAAACGTCAATTAAGAGCGAAAAATTATATTTTAATCTTTCTAGATTGTAAAACAGCTCACTCTAAATTCAGGGGAGAGACACAACGTTATCTAATCCTAACCAAAGATATCTCAACGCAATGTAGGAAAATTTTCAAGGTGTAACATAAGTTTTGCTACACGTAGTGTTTGTGGATCAATAACGGTTAAGGCACCTGTATTAAGAAAACTGACCCTTTAGATGCCACACTTTAAACCAGAAATCGATGGTCCCTGTCTTAATCTTCTTTCAACATAGCTTCAATGGCAGTTGAAAACTATGTTACTCCATCACGTGACTTGACACAATCAATTCTTCAAAAACTCTTATGAACTTGTAAGGCGGATGAGGGGTTATGGCCTCTCAAAGAAGGCCCAGCCAACGAGGGGTTGTCTCTGCTTAGTGACCCACTTACCACCAAGGGCCGATCCATTACAAATAATAAAGGAAGAAGACAAGCAAGTACATTCTTCAATCAATAAGTGGCTCTCCAGGGAAGTGTTCAAATGCGAGAAAGCAAAATATATCAGCAGAAACTAGGATTTGAACGGGGAACACCTGGGTTATGAGATGAAAACACTACCGTTTGAGCTACCGTAGCACATAATCAAAACATGTCAGCCAACTTGGAGACTTTCAGAGGAGAAAAAGAGCAATCACTCAATTCCTTAAGTGGTGAACTTTCTTTCTCTTCTTCCATGTAGTAAACCAATTCTTTCATAAAGGCTGTTGACTATTTCAGAAAGAAAGCAGAAGAAAAAACAAAATGATGGATAGGAGAGTTGCATTGAGGAGTTGGTATAGCAGGATAGGTGAGACGTTCCATAGTGGAGAATGTGGATCAGTTCCCTCATGAGCAGTGTAGATGTTTGTTTGTACGGGCAATGTTTCAATGCCAAGCCTGGCCTGGGTGGTTCAGTTCAGTGGTACAGAGCCCGTCTTTTGAAAACTTTCAATATTTCTTCGCCTGCAACTTCCGTTAGGCTAGGAGTTTCCCAATCCCAAAGATCCTTCCCAGAAGAAGGCACCATCCATGGAGAGAACGTGCATCTCCGGGGACAGCACCTCCAAGAAATCCCCTCAAAAACCCATTACCTCGTAACATCTAGCTCTCTGATCAATTGCCATCTATTTTCTCATATCGGTTTGATACTGCTATCCTTCACAGAATGAGGATACTTACGATAGGGATTTTATGCTATGATTGGTACTCCCCAGTTATGAATACTTTTTTTGAAAAATGAACAGACTTTTCCATTTATTTGACGACTACCAACAAGACAGCACATGAGATCAACTTCAACAATTCAATTTTTAATGTCCTAAGAATGAATTAGATCTAGGTAAAATATTAGGTATTTCTGCCTGTAATTATTAGATGAATTAAATCACTTAATACACTTTTCATTAGTTGGCTCAGGCATTTCAGTAACTGCTCTAATTCTATCAGGATGAATTTCCAATCCTTTTCTCAAATATTTGTGCCCCAATGTTTTAATAGTTTCTAGGTTGAAGTGTTGAAGGTAACACCATTTATTTAAATTGCTATTCTAATACATTTTCTTAAATCGCATCGTGCTCTTTCAATATCGTTAATTCATCTATTTAGACGCTGACTCCTTTAATATGACCAATACGGTCATTATTCTTTTTATGAAATATTTAGCCAAAGTTTTTATACGAAATGGTAGTCTTAAGAACATGTAACGACCGAAAGGGGTTCCAAAACTTGTTCATTCAGACGATTGTTCACTTATTCTTATTTGATAGAATCCTTTAAATCCAGACTACTAAACCATTTTTTCCTCATTCAACTCGTTCATGACTTTATCCTGGGTAATTATTTGAAATGTATCGTTTACTAGTTTTTACTGCATTTACTTATGTTTTTACTTATTACTGCATTTAGCTCAATGGAAGGGGCAGCTATACCATTCCCTCACCTCACAGGTTTCTCTACCATTTCCAACGGATTTAATCATTCACTCGGTCCGTCGATAGATGCAATTACCTCTGTTTCAGTAAGTTCATTAAGTTTATCTTTTAATTTTGACAATAAGTGCTGGGCAACATGTCTCCCTGCATGTGCTACTGGCTGAGCATTTTCTTCTAATTTTAGGATCATGCGTACCTAATCAATTAAATGCTTTTTATTATTTATTTAGAACTGATTCCCTTACTTAAAATGTTTGAACATTGACGCATGCTATACGTGTGTTACCAGTTTTAAATTTTCACAAACCTCCAAAACTAGTGTACCTCTGTCTGGAGTATCAATGACAGCCAGTAATAGGATTATTTCGATATATTTGGCCAATGTAGGATAGCAGCTAAGGGTAAGTACCTATTAATTTTTACCTTGGCACCTTCAACTAGTTGGTAGAAAACGTGATAGTTCCTCTCTCCAGGGCTCTGGAACGTGATCCTCGACTGTTCCAGAAGGTAATCTTGTATAATACATCCTTTGATCATCCAAGCCTTGTCAAAACAAACTTGCATGAATTTACCAAATCTACTGGAGTTGTCATTTCTCACAGTCTTCGCATTGCCTGAAAAATTGAAATAAAATGAATGATGAATTAAGTAGTCTGTAATATGTACCTATGTAAAACAGAGGTCTACTATTGAAAATAATCTACAAAAATATTGGAAAAAATTAACGATTATAGAAGGAACATAATACCGATTTCCTTTGGATAAAACAGTCTACCGTCTTCACATATTATCACAATCACAAAATGTTCACATGTACACAAGGAAAAAGCTAATTGTATAGATTAATTTAATTGGTACACATCTAGGAGTACTGAGACAATGATTTTTGATGAAAAATTGATTTGTGAGCCTATGCAATCCTACAAAAATATTAAAACCGGGGAAATTGCTAAACTCGGCTCAGACCAAAATGTACTCGACTACCAACATTAACGGCCATAAAACTCAAAAGTACTTAATTGATTAATACCTATTGTCAATACAGAAGAGGAGGATGAAAGTATGATTGCTATTGGTAACCAATTTCTTCAATAAATTCTGTTATGGCTCAAAATGGTTCATTCATTAGATTGGTGATTTAAACCTGTGGATCGTAGGGGCACAGGGGGCTAACAAGTGTGTTGTCATGTCCGAGTATGTTTATGGGAACCCATGTCTTAATTTCTCGCACCTTCCTGGATTGCCTGTTTGACTTAAAATTCAATTAAACACTACTGGTCGCCTTGATTATGTCGAGCTGATGAGGAGCTGATTTGAGAGTGAGAGATTCGATCAGGCAGGCAACTTTCAGCTTGTTCCTCTGGGCTCCCATAACTCCTGAAAGGGAATTTGGTGCGGGGAAAGTCTCTGGTCTTGATGTGGCAACGCTGCTCTTGAAACCTAACCAAAAACCGGTATGTTAGCTTTTGTCAGTTGACCGTTAGAGCTCGACGTGGCTTGCGGAACACGGGTGCGTATTTTTATTCACCTAATCACCACGGTATCATGTTTTTCCTCTAAGGCACAGTCCTATAATTTTCCAAACCCTTTTAACTTGAACCTCATAATGTAGTTAGTATCCCCTTTGAAAGCAAGTATTTCATTGGCGAAAAAGTGTGATTTTTGACTATGCAATCCCTATGATTACAATGGGGAAACCAAAATCTGATATCAGAGGTAATCGAACTTGGTGTCTATACACAGATAGTTTATTTTAAATCTTTTTCTTTACATGTTACATTCTTCAATTGATAATAACCTATGACAATTTAAATTTCACTTTCATGGAATGATGTACTTAGTTGATACGCAATGTACAGTGTTATTAATATTATAAAACTATTAATTTTTTTTATAAAGTACTCATACCGATCATCTCTTCTTAGTTTACAAGTTTATTTACGATTTTGGTTGCCGCTGTCTCTTTTCAGCAAAAGATATACTTTGGTGTTTACGAATTAGTTTGAGCATATTCAATGAGCACAATAGATGGACAGTTAACAAATGCAGATCATAAAATAATGTATCGGTGGGACCGCATGGTTGTCTTTTTCGAAGTCTGAGTGTTGAGCATGAATATACCAAGGGGCCATTTTTTCCTCTTTGGGTCCAACCCACTCTCAACCCTCTAGTTCATAACACTGTCTACAGGTCGGATCGCTTACCGAACTGGTTGTTGCACTGATTACCTGTTAATGGTGGATTGCATCACAACTGTTAAATGATAAAATATGCCCATTTTGTGAGGATCACCCTCCTCAATCCACTACCACAGCAGACTCAGGTGGTGTTCCCAGAGAATAATTATCTAGCAACTCAATAGCACCGTATAAAGAAATTCAGGGTGGCAAAATAACTGAGTGAATATTAAGGGCACTGGCTATTAAGACACCTTAATTTAGTGTTCAATTGTTTAAGCCATTTCTCTCATAATAAGACATATCCAGTATACAAGCACACCGATTTCCTTTAAAAATTTTGAAAAAAATAATTACGGTTAAACTCAATAATAAATCAATAAAAAAATGAAAACCAGTCGTTGCTTACCGAATGCTTCTAAAATCGTGTTAGCTTCTAAGATTTGTTGCTCGACCCAAGTGCTGACGTTACTCGTGACAGAGCACAGGTACTGTAATATAAATTTGGTCGTTTCAGTTTTGCCAGCACCGCTCTCTCCTGATATGACGCAAGACTGATTGTTCTCCTCGGACTGAAGGTTTTTATAGGCGGCTTCAGCAAGGGCGAAAACGTGTGGGTCCAGATTCCCCATTTTCTTACCATGGTAATCAAAAACGTGTTCCTGGAACAGTCGGTTTGTCAATGATGTGAATATTTCTTCAGAATATGTGCGCTGAGCTGACATAAATATGATCACAGGGCAGGGAAGAAAATAAAAAAGTATTTCTTTCCCTTTCAAAATAATTTTCAACTAATTCACTTTCAATTACTGGGTACTAGTGCAGCGGCAGTACTGGATGAAAACAAAAATGCAATAAACAAAATTATTAAGACTCCAAAACGAAAACCTCTGAATAGTGCAGTGCCCGTTCAAGTGGTGGAAGGCGCTCGAGCGTTTGTGAACATGTTTGCAAACCCTAACCGGAGTGGCAGTCTGTTCACACCACCTGAACATCTTGCTCAAGATATTTTGAGAACAGCATTTGCCGATTATGCTCGTTTGATGTGATGACACCGAAGGGAAGAAGGGAGGTGGGGAGGCTAGGCACAGTGATAGTCCTGAAAGATGCCTTCAAAGTTTAGGGAACTATTCAACAAGAAAACAAATGATTGATATCAACTTCTTCCACTGTGTCCAGCACGGATACTGTATTTATAAATAAAAATGGTTCCATAAAAACTTCTGAACCCCGTATTGAAGCACGAATTTTTTGGACTCTTTTGTAAAACCCCATTTACACAGCTCCAAAATTTGTTGATAGCAGTTGCTTCGAGCAAGAATTTGAACAGTCGCTTTGGGGAGAGCAATGTTCTTGCGGAAGGTTTGCTCATGCTCGCAAGCCCATCCGATGACGGTTTTCTGACAAATCATCAAAGACATGTTCGTTTGTTGCTCAATCAAGTGTAAACACCCTGGACCAATGTTCGTCGAATTGAATCTAGTTCCTGCCAAATTTTTGAAGGTTTCACTTCTCTCCCATGTTGGCGTTCACTTTTGTCATTTTTTAAATTGTTTTAGATTTTATGCAGCGGTAGCTGCAGCTCTCAACAGTAACACTGGTGCAATCTGAAATGTTCGCGAGCGACTGATCGTTGGAAACGTTCAAGCAGTGTGAACAGGGCACAAGAACGCTCGAGGCGGGAGCCAGTTTGCGTTTTCGCTTGCATATATCAAAACAACGTTTCCAACAAGTTGGAATACTTTTCTCAGCAACTTCTAAACATAGCGAGCTAATGTCATGTTTTGTTCTGTACAAACCGACATTTGCCATTACTGAGAATATGATAACCAAAAAAGGACTATCTTACCCCAAGACTTAGGAAGGAAGACTTGTACATAAGTTTGGAAACATAGAAACAGAAAACAATCACACGGAAAACTTGTAATAGGATTGAGCAGTCTGCAAAACACGGATAACAAAATGACGAAAAGTGCTCCTACCAGCTAGCGTAGAAATAACTGCACACCATCCCATTTTAGAGCTTTCTGATTGATCAATATCACAGGCCCACCTAAATTCCAATTGATAATCCTCTGAAAGGCTTCGGAGGGGGGGAGCATGGATAAGATCTGCTCCTGATTGTTTCTGATTACAACTCCTCAAATGTGGATGGAGGGATTTTGATATGCTCCACGCCACACAAACGAATTCAGGCAGGAGGACCGCATGACGCAAGCCATGCAACTGCAATCCTCACCATAGTTATAATTCTTTTACATTACCAGTGGCTCTAAACTTATTTCATAGTACTATTTTCCTGTAATTGGGTTCGCCCGTTCATATAAATAAATAAATGAACTGGATTCATTCTCAGGAACAAAGAGAAAAATAGCTCAACCCCCCCTCTATCGTTGGTTCCAGAAATTTACTAGGCGTTCGGAGCACAGTTGGGAAAAACCCGCTCTAGTGGGTCTATGAACATCCATTAACAACAGGAAAACTGTCAATTTTATCGTGGGACCAACAAGTCTTCATACCCGCATGAATAAGGTTCTTGACTGTGGTATAAGAGGTTGTGGGTTCGAATCCAGAAAGATGGCAAACATATTTTGAATAGGTTAACACATTTTAACATAATACTGCAGGTTTTTATACCAAAATGCAGAGAACCTAGTTCCAACACAGATTTCGATCTGTTTGCCCAACTAATGTACAGATGATTAGATCAATTCCTTCAGGATATCAGCTGTATTGAGCATTGCGTGTTATTGCATTCAAGTTAGTTCATTCCACCCAAGAATGTTATTGGTTCCCATATGCCAAGTGGGATCGTGTGTTTTGATGTCCTGTTTGAAGTTGGTGCTGTTACATCATGAAAACTAGTTTTATTTGGTTTTCATCTTTCATTTCTGTTCTGCAAGTGTAGAATCATTCACAATATAAACCTTTGATGGACATTGAAAAAACTAAAAGTCGACCAAAAATAATCAATCTACCAGTCTGGGATCGAACCACAGACCACGTGATGGGTATGGATAGTTTGCCCTTCCTGATTCATGAAAGGCCTGGCGCCTTCTAGCGTCCTGGTCATCTTCTGTCTGTAGCTGACTCAGATCGCACAAGGGGTAACATTACCCTCCCATGTTACGTGCTAGCATGAGCATGGTTGTGTTCCCTTTTATTAAACCAGATAATCGATTTTGTTCAATTGTTGGTGTAAACATTTTGTAATAACTTGGTGCTACTTACTCTGAATAACTGGTATTTGATCATGAATAAGAATTAGCACACTTGTCTTCACCGAAATTGGACATCCTTCTGGAAGGACTGCAGGGATATAAGGCTTAAGGTTTCATTTTTTAATTTCTTCCATTTTCAAATTATGGTTAATTTTTTCAGTACTTCGCAATTACAAATGACACAATTAAAACAATAGGTACATTATTGATGTTAACACAATAGATTAATTTTTGATCACAACCATTAATATTATTGTTCGATGATGTGACGAAGAATAATATCGTTTGTCGTCGAAATAAAATCTCAGTGTTTTTTTTTTTTTTTTTTTTTTGTAATTGAATATTCTTGATGCCATCTAGTTATTTGTGTAAAAGTTGAGCCAGTCAACTACCACGTTTTACACATTTTGTGGTTGCTTTCTTATTGCAAAATCTGCACACCGATTGTGGTTTTTTCCCAGATGTAATTGTTGGCAGGCGGCACAAAAAGCAATCAGTTTTATCGAATTTCCAGTTTTTTGCTGTGTCTACCACTTTGAAGAACAATGCGTTCGTTAGGTTCCAAAATGGCAAGGGCCAACTTTTGACGAGACAACAAATGATCAACGGGTGATTGTTTATCTGCCAACCATTGTTTTCAGATACATCAATGAGATGAGAAATCAAGGGAAAACACTATTTTCCTCCACGTATACTCTGTAACGAGAAATATTTTGATAGGGTTCGCTCGATCAAAATTTGTGGCCATTGACACGATATTATTATCATTCCATCGAATAATTAAAACATTATATATCGTATAAGTGACCCATTCCCATTTTTCTCATTAGTGATGCATAGTCAAGTAGCAAAAATACAGTTCAATTCGTGACAATCATATACTCGACCTGTTTGTGTTTCAACAATTTTTCGTTTGGGCTGTGGTTCATGAGGGGAGGAGCTCTTGCCACGTGTATGTGCCACGTGTAAATGTTACTTATTCCTTGACTCATCGTTAGTTGAGGCTGAAAGTTTTGTTCGGGCAATCGCACTACTACCACTGAGTGTAATTAACTTCTCTGGGCATCATCAATCGTAGGGTTGTCCCCAGGTCCTGAATCTTCATCATTTACATCTTCAACTGAATTTGTAGGATATATCAGGGTCAGATCGAATCATTCATGAGGTATATCGTCATTTTCGGGGTATCCAGATATCCAGGAGCTCGAAGAGAGTTAGCCTTCGCTAAGTTGGAGAAAATTATACTTTATTTAACTGCAATCCTTCTGGAAGGATTTGAATATTCGCTTGCACCATGAGCAATAAAGACAGTTCTATATTTCGGTTACTGTATGGATAAAAAACAATTAGTTTGCAGCTGAAGGGCTCAATGCAAGAGGTAAAAACCAACTGGGGTCATTGGACAGCCTTAGGTATATTGGGGGGTTTTCGGACACGCTATCTGATTCTGAGAGGCAACTTTACCCATGTGACAACCTTAGAAGTTGCTTTTAATACGTTGAGGGTTGCGAGCTTGTATAACCAATCTTAGCCAATAGCCGAGCGACTTAATTCAGTCGGTAGTACAAAACGTAGTTGTTCAGCTCAACCATCATTCATTTTACTCATCTGGTGAGTGCAGCTCACAGCAAAAATGCCCCTGCACTGGCGGCTAAGAAAGAGTTTGAATTTCATTTATTACAATAATAATTTTGTTGTGGTTTATTGCCTGGGGTGCATAAGCTAATATGCTCCTATACTATTTACTAGTGTATTGTGATCTCATCAAATTTGACTTCACCTTGTTCATAATCGTGGCAATTGAGAGCCTAAAGGCGCATCCACACTATGCCGCAGAATGCCGGCGGCACAGACATAATGTGGACATGATCGTCGGCATTTTGCGGCATGTGGAAATCGCTCGAGTGTCGGTCTACTTCAGCCAATGGGAAGGGTTTATTTATTACAATAATAATTTTGTGTAGACGTGCCGCGTGGCAAGCGCGGCCTCAACTAATCAGTTTGACATTGGTGCGACTGAATGCCAATGCAGATGTGGACTTGTGCGGCGCCATAGCCAGCGGCAAAGCCGCCGTCTGTGCCGCCGGCATTCTGTGGCATAGTGTGGACGCAACTTTAGGAGGGCACACAAAAACCACGCCCGCGTCCTCTCAGATAGCCAAGCGTCGATAAAAGCATTAATGGCACCAACTATCTCATCACGAGTGGTAGGCATCTGGGGAAATGAACGGGCAGGTATGAACAGGCTCTCAGATGCCAATTCCTGATGATCTCACCAGCTACAGAGCTGCAAAAAGCGAGATAAGGACATCTGTGGAAAATAGGGTGCGCAATGTGCACTCCCAGGCAGCCGAAGGAAAGCAGTGGGCCTCACTGTTGGAGACTAGGAACCACAGTCATGCGTCAGTCGCAGCGTTTAGAGCAATAACTGGGCATGACTATATGTGCATGCCCACCTACACAGAATGGGAGTGGCAGAAAGCCCTGGCTGCAGTCTCCGCAACCGCGGGACTCCTATGACAACACCCCATACATTTGACTGACCTCAACTCGAGGGCATTAGACGAGACTTTCATCCTGACGAGACCGATTGGTCGAAAACAGCAAAATTATATTGGGCGGCAAAAAGTTTAATGGCATAAAAGCCTAATAGCGGATTAGGAAAAAAGAAATCGATGGTGACTTACGGAAGTATAAATATCCAGCGCTTTGTATGGGTTTACAGCAACTAGAATAGTACCAGTGTATGTCTGTGTAAGATAAGGAAAATAATAGTGGTTGACTCTGGAGTAGACATAAATAACATTGTATATCTAGTTCATCTACCAATACCAGATTAAATCGGTGAAAATATTGCAACACACTAAATTATGTACAAAAGCCAATCCATAAAAGAGCAAATAAATAAATAAATTTCTTTGTTTAGGGGCCAGTTTCAGACGGTTACATTACACATTATTTAATTACAATCTCAATCAATGGCTGCTATTGAAATGAAATGAAATGAATTTTATTTGTAAAAGCCTTAAAGGCATTGCAAGTTGCATAAAAACACAAAAGAAAACATCTGAATAAAATAATGAAATACTTAAACCAGAAAAAAACAAAAGAAAACAACAGGTCTCTTCGACACCAAAATATTTCGCTAACTTGCACTTCCCAAACTTTTCACAAAAATCTTCATTCTGAACTATGTGAATGTGTCCACCGTATTGGAAATGAGGATCAATCAGATCAGGAAACCCTCATTAACAATTATTTGAAGCCGCTTCGCGTACAGACCGCTAAATACGTGGACGATCTTAGTACTTCTGGGACCAATTGATACAAAATATGCAATCAATTTAGATGCCTGAAGTTTTGCAAAATCCTCAGCAAATGATTTAGATATTAGCCCAGAAATTGATTTGCCTGCACGGCCCGAAATCTCTTAATCTCAATCTCCTTCAAGGTCCCAACCACCTCCGACCCAAACAACATTTGGACATGGTGAACCCAGTTACGCCTAATATCATCTGGGTTGTTTAGAAAACAGAACAATGATGTAAGTCATACAGTTCACGAAAAACTCCATCACATACAGAAATTCGGTCCTTTCTTCGAAATCAGAGAACACATCGTTATGTTAACAAAACTTTCCATTCTGGGTAAGTAGGGATTACAGGGAGTCTTCTCTATACATAGGAATTTACGTAATTAGGTTTCAGTCAAGTCAGAAAGATTGATAAATTATTGCGGTTTGATAGTGGTTTCAGCTAAGCAGAGTTGGGCAAAATCTTACTCAACGGTATTATTAAGATTTTTAATTACAGGACTTATGTTTCTCTGATTATGAATAAAAATAAATTCTCTTACTTACGTTGGCATCTAGGAAGAGGAAAAAGTAGAAATGGGATTACTGCTTGAAGCTTATAAAGTCCGATAATTTCAGATTTGTTAAGCGCTGTACTGTGGCATCGGGCTTGGGGGGTAGAGAGACCGCATTTCCGCTCTAACCGTTCGGATTGTTTATATGGTTCCACGTATTGTTCACTACCAGTTTTTTTAAATTCATTTAAATATAATCAACTTAATCATAAACTGTTATTCCAAGTAATTTCAGTTTTATGATAATTATTGAAGTTTGTGAGAAGTTCTGTGAAATTGTTAACTTAATCAAGAGAGAAAAAAGGCAAACTCATCCGACTGTCAGTTGTCCAATGATTGCGAGTGCAACTATCTAGCTCGTGATACATTTCATTTCATTCATTAATTCAGTGACAAAAATTGAACATTTAAGCGAGATAAAGTAAATGAATACATAAAAGAACAGCTTCAATCCCTAAATATAAGAATACTATAATAAATTGAAATGTGCAGAACAACTAGTTGAATAGAAATGAATGCATAAGGTGAATAAGGTGAGTATACAGGGTGTCCCGGGAGTTATGCACAATCCGACTCCTACGTGTTCTACAACTCATTTTCGACCAAAAATGCCTATTAGCAATTTTTCGCCAGAGGCCTCGTTTTCGAGCTATTCGCGATTTAAGATTTTTTTCGTGTTTTCAATCTTAAGTCATTAAAACTGTCATAACTCACTCAATTTTGGAGATAGTTCAACTTTGATGACACCCTTGGAAAGAGCGTTACATTTTCTATCTATTTGATGTTAGAAAACTTTTTTTAAATTGCATTGAAGATGAGCGATTGCTGAGCGAAATGGCAGTTTTGTCAAAATTTTAAAATCGCCTGTTTTTCATCTCGCCTAGAAACCCCATGAATGCTTGACGCAGAACTGTGCAGGCCTGGTAAAACGTGCGCCGAAATGTCAGCTTTCCATCAGTGTAGTCGTTTTGGTTTAAAAAAATATTTTTAGTTAAGGAAATAGTGTTTAACTGCAGAAAAACGTGTGTTTTCTGTTAAAATTGAGGTTTTTCCAAAAGTCTCAAAGATGAATGCAACTCATCGCAGTCAGAAATGAGTTGTAGAACGCGTAGGAGTCGGATTGTGCATAAGTCCTGGGACACCCTGTATCAATAAAAAAGACCTAATGTTTGAAAATTGGGAAAGCTACGGAGGAGGCACTGTCTTGGGCAGGGGCAAGGATATGCAATGACCCGCACGACCCCCTGGTCTTGAAGGAGGGGTTGCTTTGTGCGCCGTGTATTATCAACCCCAATCTGATTTGACCGTAGCATTGGGTGTTGCAATGTTGATAATTTGTTGTTTCTGACCAAATTCAGTTTAAGTAAAATGTTTATTGGCTCGAACATGTTATCCAGTTGTGGGACAATGGTAAGATATTGGGGTTTGAATCGAGATCATACAAAGAGTTAGAGTTTAATGCTTAAATGCAATTTAAAAAAAGTTTTCTGACACCAAATAGATAGAAAATGTAACGGTCTTTCCAACGGTGTCATCAAATTTGAGCTGTCTCAAAAATTGAGGGAGTTATGACAGTTTTAATGACTTAAGATCGAAAACACGAAAAAAATCTTAAATCGCGAATAGCTCGAAAACGAGGCCTCTGGCGAAAAATTGCTATGAGGCATTTTTGGTCGGAAATGAGTTGTAGAACACGTAGGAGTCGGATTGTGCATAACTCCTGGGACACCCCGTATATATGGTAGGTATGACTGCATATAGAGCATCTAGTTGTAGGATGCTGGATTAGGGCACAAGAAATTCCTTAAAATGTCCAGATATTTTGCGGAAGAAAAACCTACAATCCTTTAAATTAGACAAAGAATTGAATGATCTTGTGACAAAAAGACATTTTGGGTAAAATGACGAAAAAAAAAAATAACAAAAATAAATAAATAACCATATCAACAAAATTATTTGATTAAACAAAGAAAAAAACAGGATTGCTGGACTTGAAACATGCTGACATAAGTGAAATAAACAGAAATCAGCAAGCAATTATGAATTAAATATCGATTTTGATCTGATGAGACAGATATTCTTGAGAAATTTAGTAGGCAGTTGAATGAAATTTGTATCGAAATAGCCATTTTCAACCCATAATTTGTCAAATTCAGTCAATAAACCGGATGAAAATGTGTTCGTTTCATCAGAAAAACTTGATACTTCACATAAAAACAAAAATACATTCTTAGTACTTTGGTAGGAGAGTTAAAGGATACATAGATGATGTTATGTTTGTAGCGGATCTTGAGATTCTCGTTGATTCTGACTTCATCGATGTCAGAAATGTGCGTCATGTCAGCGACTCCGATATCACCCTTGCCTGAAACAGAAACGACGACGTTGAGGAAATGGCGACACACAAATGAGAAGGAAAGATTCAATTGATGAATTAAATTAATAAAGTTCCAAGAAAACCACAAAACGGCCGCGCCCACGATTTTTGTAAAACGCTGCCAATCTCAACACATGGGTTCATTATTTTTTAAATATTATCTCACTTTTATCATTACCTAACTTTTGATTACTACCACAAAACGTAGGTGATAGGATATTGTTACGTTGATGAGGAGAGGTTCATCAATCTGTGGTGATCAATATAAAAAATTTCCCGTTACAATAATTTTTTTCGTATTTTGAGAAAGGCTAAAAGCCGAGACATTAAAATTAGTGTTCTTATTTTAATTATTTTTGACTTCAAGTTTTAATCATTAATTTAAAAATGTACAAAACTGTACTGAAAAATGTGCTTAAATTTCGTCAAAATAAGCTAAACAACAGGTCTAACACGTGGGTTAGCGAGTACTATTTCTTGAATAATGAATTATTGCTAGTGTCATTGATAGGGTTGGTGTGTCACTTTACTGTACTTTGAAATTGTGATTATTTGCTAGGGGCCAATTTATACGGATTTTAAACATACCCTAGTTTATTGTGAGTCCACAAAATTGTTGGAAAAATAACACCCCAATAGCCTTAGTCACCAAAAACTTCGAAAACCCACGTTTTTGGCTCAGAGTATCTTAGCGTACGAGGGTTCTATAAAACGTTTTCAATACAACCAACAAGAATTATTATTGGAAATAATGAAACACAAATGTTTAAAATGTTTCGAGCGGGAAATGACTTGGAAAAAGCTTATTTGCCCAAAAATGTGTATCTAACATTATCTCTGTCCCCAAAGGGTTCAATCGTTACCAGCATTCAACATAAATGGCACCTTTTCTTTGATGAATGATCAATTTATCGAAGTCACATCCTGTGAGGTCCGGTAGTTCCAAATATTTACTTTTCAACGGCGTGGCTCAAGTGAGATCGTCTAAGACGCTTTGAAAGAAGGAAGAAAGCCCCGTTCCCTATGAATTTTCGATGAAAATGAGCGAAAGGTCAGTTCCACTGTGTAAAGGTCAACTCACCCACGAGGTAGGAAACGAAGTTCCAGAGAGAAGCAAAATTTAAAACAAGGGCGAACGAGAGTGTTCTGCAGTGCTGGTCACACACAGAGAACTACAAAATTTCGAAAATCTGTGAAGAAACACCATCCACCGCACCTCATCAGAAAGTAGCTTTTCCTGAAGCTTTCTCCGAAACTACTGGACCAAAGTTTAGGAAATTTGGTTCCAAAATCCAACATCGATCCGGATTATCCCAGTAATCTTGCAATCAAGCCTAAGTAATTTTATTTAAGGATTGATCCATCTAAAAATTTGAATCTCAAAAATGTTTTATATAAAAGGGTAGTTTTTTGTTGGATTCAGACAGAAATTATCTTCCAACAATCATCTGCCCGCTCACCATTTAAAAATTGCTGCAAATTCTTTCACGGGGGTTTATTATTCGATTGGCTTGCGTTCATGATGAATTTCTACTAAGCTTTGGAGTGTGCTTTCACAGGATAGAGCGATTATTGAATTTCAGGAGATATGCATGGAGCACGTGAATCTGTTCTCAACCAAAATACCTATTTGGATTGATCAGTTGATCATATTTATGTGCCTCCTGAAATTCAATAATCGCTCTATCCTGTGAAACACGCACTCCAAAGCTTAGTAGAAATTCAAATCATGGACGCAAGCCAATTGAATAATAAACCCCAGTGAAAGAATTTCCAGCATTTTTACTGAACCTCAATCCCCCCCACAATAAAAACATCTATAATTTATCAAGTCCTTTAGCACTCGTATTGCGCTAAAACTTCCCCAAATCCAAATTTAAACGATGTAGCCAAAGGTAAACTGATGTAGAGGAGGCACACAAATATCATCAACTGATCAATCCAAATAGGTGTTTTGGTTGAGAACCGATTTACGTGGTCTATGCATATCTCCTGAAATTCAATAATCGCTCTATCACCTGTAGAACACGCACACTCCGAAGCTTAGTAAGATTCAAATCATGAACGCAAGCCAATTGAATAATAAACAACAGTGAAAGAATACTTATTTACCCCAGTAATAATATTGAATAATAAACCCCAGTAATAATATTGACTATAAACTACAAGTAACCA
Organism: Creontiades dilutus; assembly: GCA_031894815.1. Taxonomy (NCBI): domain Eukaryota; kingdom Metazoa; phylum Arthropoda; class Insecta; order Hemiptera; family Miridae; genus Creontiades; species Creontiades dilutus. Next base: position 70,732 of record JAVIWC010000735.1, on the reverse strand, counting down.
CATCGGCTATCACTCCAGTATCCACATTCACTACAACTCGACGCTATCGGCCGTACATCACTAGGTTACAAACAAACAATAATAAACCAAAAAACGCAAATGTTGGCACCATAAATCGGGCCGTAGATCGGGAATGGTTTGACCTACGGACCTGGGGAGGGGCTCATTCGATTCCTCGAGGTATCTTCTTAAAAATAAGGCCGCCTTGACTTGTTTTGAGGTTTTTAGGGATTTTACAAAACTTTGACAGCCCTTAAAGGGCACTTTAAATTGAGTGAGAGAGCTGGCTCAAGAATTGGGGCGTCGTCGGACCAAGATGGATTTTTCCTGAAAATTTCAGATCTTCTGCTCCAGCCGTTTGGGAGAAATCGTGCGTACGGCGTACGGCGGACGGACGGAAAATTTTTTATTGCAGATTCGGATTCTACACCCTTTGAAACGTAAACCATGAAATTTTCATGGGGGGTTAGAATTTTTTTTCCAGAGCGATTACAATGGTTTATTATCGAATAATAAACCAAAATCTAATCTTCGGGCTATGGAAATTGGTCATATACAGGGTGTTACATTTCGTGACGGTCACAGGCCAGGAGAAGATTCTACGGGAAAATTCTGATCGAAAATGCCTTTTAGCAATTTTTGTTAACACCCTTGGAAATGCGGTTTTTTTCAATTTCAAGATTTTTCTCGTGTTTTTACCTTACCGCATTAAAACGGCCATATCTCCCACATTATGCGTGCGATTTCAAATCTGTTCCCACAATTTGAAGAGTTTTAGATTTCCTATCACCCTTACGGGAACCAACTTTTTTGAGCCGGCGAAAAGGGTGAAAAATCAGCTTGAAATGAACACATTGTCAAATCGTAGAGATCTCGACTTTCTTCAAAAGCTTGAGTCCCTGTAATAAGGCATGTGAATTTTACCCTGTAGTGCTAAAAGATGCGCCAAAATCCAGACTTTCCAGGGATATAACCAGAATGGAAATTCCGTGTAGTTTTCTGGGAGAAAATTGCTTTTCAAGTAAGAAAAACGTAGTTTTTCATCATGCGTTGATTCGTCTAATAAAAAATAAATAAATAAATAAAATAAAATCGAACTCGGATTTTGTTAAAACTTATTAATGGAGCATTGTAATAAATTGTACATTTTCACTTTAGATACTGTTCAAAATGTCCCCGAATGTGTTCACGACATGAGACAAAAAACGTCTGCCAAGTGGGTGTGGCACATAGCTTCCTCGTATCCATAACATGACTGTATAGATCATTGAAAATTATTATTGACTAAAGAACTTCGTTCAATTAGGCGAAGTATACATTGAATTAGGGCAAGTTTATTGTTATGCAGGAGCATAACTTGGGAAAATAAAGGTAGGCATGTTCAAATATTGAACAAACTATAAAATATACCTAATAAGTCCGAACAATCCCTGAAATTTTCATCGAAAACGGTCAAGAACTCCCGGAGTTATGCTTGTGGCAAGGATTTCAAGAACTCCGAGTTACGTTTGCGCATGCGCAGAGGCTACTATTGATCCGGGGGTCATGAAACTTATAGGGAACGATCTACACATCAAACCGAACAATCCCTGAAAATTTCATCGAAATTGTTCAAGAATTCCCGGAGTTATGCGCGTAACAAGGATTTCACGTTTGCGCATGCGCTGAGACTACTATTGATCTGGAGGTCATGGAACTTATAGGGGGCCAACTACACATCAAACCGAACAATCCCAGAAAATTTCATCGAAATTGGTCAAGAACTCCCGGAGTTATGCGCGTAACAAGGATTTCACGTTTGCGCATGCGCTGAGGCTACTATTGTTCTGGGGGTCATGAAACCTATAGGGGACCATCTACACCCCAACCCGCACAATCCCTGAAAATTTCATAAAAATCGGACTATAACTTCGTGTAGTTTTGCCTGTAACAAGGATTTGCTGACAGACAGACACACACACAGACAGACAGACAGACACGGAACCAAAATTGTTCAGAAAGGTCTAAAACGCAAAATGCGAGTGTAATTTTTGATTTTGGAGATCAACGCATGATGAAAAACCGGAGTATCCTGTGAAAACCCACTTTTTTCTTACTTGAAAAGCTATTTTCTCCCAGAAAACTACACGGAATTTTGAACCTGATTATATCGCTGGATAGCCTAGATTTTGGCGCATCTTTTAGCACTACAGGCTAAAATTCACATGCCTTATTACAGGGACTCATATTCGTTTGAAGAAAGTCGAGATCTCCACGATTTGACAATGTGTCCTTGGTTGTGCGAAGACTCATGCTGGTTCCACATCATCAGTTTCGAAAACACAAACCTGTATAGGAGCTTTAGAACTCCAAAGTCACTGAAAAACGGAAGTTGTTGTACCTCAATCATTACTAAGTAATTTTAAAACTTACTAGGCTAATTGAGCCAAGGTGAATATTGGGTTGAGAAACAAATATAAGCCAAGAATATTACCTGCTGCATTGCTAGTATTATCAAGGGAAACTTCACCCAATCCATTAACTGAAATGCCATTCACCATGTTCACTGCTTGCCTAGCACCTTGTACATCCAAAGCACTCCAGTATCCCTCACTAGTAGACGTGTAGATACTTTTCTATATTCAGGACTAGATTTTGCAACGTTTGTATATTCTGGATTTTCCATATATTGTAAAAAGAAAACCGTGAACGGGACCGCGGGTTTTGGACCGTTGGAACGCACTGACGATGACATCAGCTCTGTTGCTGCCTGTACATCTGTACTGTACAGACGAGACGGAGGTTAGATTGATGTTGATAGTAACACATATTGTTTAATTTATTTGGGTGATTAAAAAAGCTATTTCTTGAACATTTTTTATGAAATAATAATTAACTAGTACAAGTTTAATCAGATCAAAAACAGGTTAAATCTACCCATGTTTCCAGCACTGGTCCGAATTGGAACAACGTACACATCAATAAGTAAGAAAATATTATCATTGTTAATTATTTCCAGACGCTTTTACTGGAAAGCTATAAACTGAAATACTCCAACTACAGAACCTTACATCGCTTGCGTTGGATTGATTCCATCTGCCCCTGAGCCCGCCGCACAACACTCCCACAATGCGGTTTAGTATCAACAACGCCGTCGCGCAGTGAGATCCTCCGTGTACCGAATACCAGCATTTCAATCCAAGATTTTCCAACTCACTAATACAGTGGTCAGAGCCAACTGTTCGAGCTAATAACCTCTTCAGGGCTATCGGTGATGGATTGGAGCGTTCTTCAACCACCCTGAGCAGTGAACGTAATGCACTTCTGCTAGATGTTACGTGCGAAGTCCAAAATTGCACAACCCCAAGATCAATCCATATTGATTTGCTCTTTCCAACTATCAAACGCTGTCAATTCTATCACACGAGTTTATCATTTTTTTGGATAACTTGGTTGCTCGTTTATTGAGAGGTTTAGGAGCTCACTTTTGTTCAGAAATTGCGATTTTTGCTATGGTTGAACTGGTACCGATCAGAAACCTCTCCCAGTCGACTTTACGTCAAAAAGTACGTACTTTACGTCTTTGTTTTCTGTAAAAACATAGAAAAACCAAGTTGCTGTCTATTTTTAACCAGTTTTTTGCCACTAACATCTATAAGGGTGAGGCGATCGAGCACCAACTTCACAGAGGAGTCCACGGATTTTTTCATCAATTCTAAGGAGTTTTATTGCTGAGTACAGCGGGGAGGCAAAAAAAACCTCCAAAATCAAAGTCGTTTAAATCTTAATTTTTGGGATTTTTGAACACTCGTGGACCCCCTAAGTCAGCGAACAAATGATTAGTAAATAACTGCACTTGATCGCTTTGTTTGCCAAAGTATCTTTTCAGCGGTGCATCTTTCTGTGAAAATGGACGAACTCAAATGGTCCAACCGTGAATGAGCAGACTTACTTGAGTGAGTGTGGGTGCGTGTTCAGAGGTAGTCTCGGTTGTTGTATGATCTGATAGATTAGGGCTAGAAGCAACACATTCACATGCGTGTTGACGTTCTTCTTTCTGTCAAAGTTCAAGCCCATAGGGAGAACGATCGGATGTCTATCAATAGCAAACATGAAAATATTAGCGATGTTACACCGCTGAAACGTCCTCGATGGAGAGATTACCGATTTCCGATTGGAATTTAGATCCTCTGCGATGGAGAGAGACGCGACCGACCCTCCACGACCCCACCATCTTCGGGAAGGGTCACCATCCTCATCATCACCGAAGCATGAGAACTGGATCTTCGATTTATATGAGTTTCCGAAGTGAATCCGAAACCTATCAGGGAGACGATCGGAGCGATTCATTCAATTGAATCCACGTGGATTCCGACTGGGGACACGTGAGAGGCGACGCTGCGGGGCCCAGCCCGAGCTACCACATTTCCTCTCGGCTCATTTCCTTCTTCCCCTCGGACTCCGCTTTCCATCTCGTTTTCCAAGATAAACGAGAAATGCGGGAGACGGAAAAGTTATCGCAGAAATCGTTTTATATTTACATTAAATTGTGTAACAATTTTCGTACTTTGTCTGCAATGATATTGAGAGGTTTGATCCAATAAGAAGATCCTTCCTTCAGAGATGGGATCCTCCACCTCCACGAGCAATGTCCATCGGGGAATATCAGGACTCGGTGTTTTTCGATCGCTCACAGACTTCTGAACATTTCAAAGTTTGCAGAGTTAATCCTTTACAGCAACCAAAAGGCGAAACCGATTATATTTTCGGGAACTTAAAGTCAATTTCAAGACTATTAATAAGATATACTCATTTGAAGAAATCAATATCCGTTCCGCTAAACCAAGCTAATAAAAGTATTTTTATTGAAGCTGAAGTTTTGTTTTATGATTTTCAATAATGAACATTACCGTGGTAGTAATCGAAAATAAACAATTTAACCATCCTCAACAGTAGTTGTTCCACGTTCCAAGATGTCAAGAATCAGGAAATCAAATTTGAAGAAATCCGTCTGTCCGCTGCGTCAAGAAAGTCCAGAGCTTTTCTCTGGAACTGCTGAACCGAAGTTGACGAAGCTTCGAGTTGAAACTCACATTTGGGTTCAAGGGGTGAATTACAAAAGATGAATCCGTTACGAAAGCGCTAAATTTTTAAGAACGACTGCGCAAGTTTTAGAGAAAAACGTAACGAAAGCGCCGAGTATGAGAATTACTTTTCCCGCAAAAAGGGAAAGTTAAAATAAGGTGAATTTCATTCTTTCAAATATTGTCAACATCGTCTAAACAATATTGGAATGAATCATTGAAAATTTTTATTGATCACTACGGCTGTTATATGTATAAAAATGATCGAATTCCTTCTTTTCTCTCATTGTCTTGGAATTGCATTGGGTTACCTCAAGAGGAATACCACTGAATTTGACAGTGTACCAGCTTTGTTAGCCCTCTATTCAACATTGGTCAGACCTATACTAGACTACGGTTCTATGGTTTGATCCCCGCAATGCCAAATACACAAGGACAAGCTTGAGAGGATTCAGAGGAGGTTTCTGAGATAGGTGCATTCAGAGGAGGTTTCTGAGATGGGTGGAAAATGCGAATACCATGCGATGGCCACAGCTCCCGGGCTATGGCCGACCGTTTCAATCTCGTCACCCTGGAGACACGCGATGGGTGACATCGGCTGGGCTGGGGAATTTGGCGGAATAAGATACAAAGTACTGTGAATGGACCTGATATTGGCCGTTTTGACCCTTTGCAGTATGAGAGTTACACCAAGTTGGTTTTTCTGGAAGAGCGATTTACTTTCGAAGAGTTTTCAAGACGTAGACCAGCCACCGCTCAGTTTCACCTCCTTTATCAACACTTGAACCGTGGAGTTGAGTATCTGATTGGACCCAGCTTGCCGATTTAGCGACTATTATGAAGTGTAGGGGTGAAATGTTGAACCTGAATTGGAAGCCATGGATTAGAGAACTTATCTTTGCGCTCTTTGTAATTGGGGGATTAATGAGTCCATAGAACATTTTCTGACGCACTGTCCTATTCTCAGCTGTTACAGAACGGCATTCTTTGGCAAAGCCGACCTGTCCAAGATCGAATTGATCGAAATTTTGAATGGGCTGAAATAGACACAGCTATGCGTGAAATTGGATAAATTTAATTATTATAACTTCAATAGTAATAACAATTACTTTATAGTTTGGAAACAATGATTTTATTGTTATTTAAAAGTACGAAGTTGTGACACATCCTATGAGGCGTTGTTGTCCATTGATTCTTATCTTGTAAATGTAATAATATTAGTAAAACATAATTTCTTTGCTGCGCAATTGCAGTTTAGTTTAACAATAAGATAACAAGGAATAAATAAGTTAGCCAGTATTATTTAAAGCTATTATTCACTGTTGAAAATGTTGAGCCAATTCCACGGGCCCGTTCCGCACTTTTCTCTTTGACGGTGGAGCCCATTTGTTGTTCGTCGGAGCATGATGTATTTTCGCCGAACCCAAGAGATGAGTATTAATGGTCTTAAAGGCTTTGAGGTATTTGTCATAACGAGTTCGTATTGTATTTTCCACAGTTGGAATGTCAAGGTCCTGAATTACGGTATTTCCAGATGTAGAACTAGCACAACATTCATCATTGTAACTCCATATTTTGTTGAGTTTCGTTCTCTTTTTTTGGGTCAAAAAAACCTCTGCCAAGTGGGTGCATTATTATCCATAAAATGACGAAATTGTTATTAGGTGACTAACAAACGTTTTAAGTAGTCTATGAATTAGAGAAATTTATTGTTATGCGCCCGTAACTTGAGTGGGTACATCAAATTGATTTAAGTCGATTTCATCGATTTTGAATTGTGGAGCATCAAATCCGGGGGTCATGATTCTTTGGGTGCATCATCATAACCCGCATCGACATTGGTCAAGGTCCCGAAGTTATGCCTGAAGGATTTCACGTTTGATGGCAGAGTGAAAATAGCTATGTGGCTATTTTAGAAATGGGGACCCTGGCGCTATAGCCTGGCGCTATAGAGAATTTTTGATTGCAGAATTGAATTATGATAACAATTAGAGGCACTTCCAACTAGATCCGTGTTATTGTTATTTATATCTCTGATTTGTTTGTTGTCCTGATCCCTCCTAGCCTTCGCCTCTTTGTTGTTGTTGTTCTTCTTCTTAATTCGCCGTCACCACGCGGAGGTTGGCGATCCAAACTTCAAGCTCTTCTTTGCTGGTTGCTGCTCGGAAGACTTCCAACGAAGAGCAAGAAAACCAGCGCCTGAGGTCCTTCAGCCACGAATTCTGCCTCCTCCCAATCGAACGCCTCCCACAAATCTTGCCCTCGATGATGAGCTTCATCAGCTCGTAACGAGCACCCCTCATCACGTGCCCGAGGTACCGCACTTTCCTCTCTTTGACGGTAAGAAGAAGCTCCTTCTCCTTCCCAATACGTCGGAGCACCTCAACATTGGTCACCCGCCGAACCCAAGAGATGCGTAACATACGTCTATAAATGTACATCTCAAAAGCTTCCAGGTTCCTCTCGATGCTAAGGTCAAGCGTCCAGCTTTCACACCCATACAGCACGAACGAAAAGATGTAGCACCTGACCATGCGCATCCTTAGGGCCAGACTCAACGAGGAACGCACAACAAACTTCTTCATTGTTAACTCCATCAATATTTGTTTTCAATGTTTCGTTTGTTTTTTTTTCCTACCTAAGCTAAAAATTCAATGAACAAATAAAATTGTATAGGGACTCCAGTTGACGGTTTCACGTGTGTATTTGTTCAGTTTTTGTAATTTTATTACCTAATTAACGTGTTATTGATTGACTGATATGTCTTCAGAACTGTGCTTCGATTTGCAAAAAGCTCAGAACGCTCGCATGCGTTTCATCTATCGCTTTCCTGTGTTTGAGCATGACACCCCCTATTTGTGAAGTCAGGTTGGCGAAAGATTGAAGAATGAGGAAGTATAGAGTGGGTCTATTTTTGTTTAAAATTTTGAAAACAGGTACACTCAAGTATTTAGCAGATTGGTTTATTTTTATGGTTGGTGTTCATTCCTTGAATATTCGTGGAGCAATGAGCCAGCTACAGATTCCGCTACATAGGAGTATGAAGTATGAACACTCCTTCCGTAACAAAGCAGTATAAACATCTTTTAACTCTCTCAAAGTTTTCAAATGCTCTTCTGAAAAATTAGTCAGACGCCTCTAGCAGGCCAACACCTGACGGAACAGCCACGCGTAGGGGACGGAAGGAATTCTTGGAACAAAGATAACATTTTATCTCCCCTTGTAGCACCCGCACCTTGATCCGTTAAAAGACGTTGCCCTTTAGGACCCATCTTCTTCCCTTCACGTGAAGACACTTCAACTTTACGCATTTTGTTTCCGAGTCTGCTCACTTTCAGGATCCAAAAAATTTTTGTTGTCCGAATTCAAAATTTCCACTCGCATTTTGCGTTTCATAGCCTGCTGAACAAATTTGGTTCTGTGTCTGTCGGTCTGTCTGTCTGTCAGAATTTCCATGTTACAGCCATAACTTCCACAATTTTGAATGAATTTAGCTCATATTTCGAGGGACTATGCGGATAAGGCCTCTTGAGGTCCCATAGCAATTTCATCTCAATATAATCAGCGATACGCTCTGCGCATGCGCTAACGTGAAATTCTTGAAACAGGTATAACTTTCACTTGGAATTGTGAAACTATACCCCTTACATTTTCCGGCTCGCTGTCACACACCAACGAGTAAACAGATTTTTTAATTTCTAATCACCTTTCATCTCAAGTAATTATACTTACTTCAATCTGTAAAATGCCACAACGAATCTTTAGGGTTTGACCAATTACCTCAACATCTTCCATATAAAGTTTTATTTATTTTCTATTTTATAATGGTGTCACTTTGATTGAAACAATGAAGCTGCTGTGCCATCTCCTTGGCAGTGTATTTTATTTGAATTCCTTTCTTGTATTTTCTTGTTTTGTTATATTCTGCACAGGTCCGTTATTCAAACTATTCAAAATTCCTAAAAAAAACTGAAACATATCGTAGCCGATACGCTCTCAAACCGTCCCAGAATTTCACTAATCAGAGCAAATTTGATTAAGTGAGCTCTCATCGATCTCTGAACAGTCTCTCGAAAATATGGAAAACTCGGAACTGTTGGTGGCGTTCCCAATATCCAGGAATCAATAGCTTAAAATTCGAAAATAATTTATCACAAAAAATGTTGGGAATGAACCATAACACAGCCCATGTGTGCATAATGTTTTTGGTAGAAGTTATCAAAATCATCTGTTAGAGTTAACTAGCGTGGGTAAAAGTTATCTAAACTACTCATTAGTATTGGTAGAAGTTATCTAAACCACCCATTAGGGTTAACTGCCATAGGTAGACGTTATCTGAACCATCCGTTAGAGTTGACTAGCGTTGGAAGAAGCGGCCAACGAGTTGTGCACCACCTCAGGGGGGGAGCTGTGGAGATGCCCTCGGCGTCAAATGCCGGTCGCGTGCTCCGCGTACAAAAGTCATCGCCGGACCCCTCGTCATCTCCCCGAGGATCACGAAGCTGAGCCAAACGAGTCTCGTTATTCCCACTTTGCCTGATCCGATCATCCGCTCGTCTGACGCAATCGCGGAATTCAGTTCGCTTTCAGCCGGAGGCCGCATATTCGGGTAAGAAAAGCTCACTAACCGGCGATCTACACATCAGAGTTGGCCATCATCTTAATCCCGATATCAATTACCATTATAATCGCCCTTTGATGTCTACAATTGGAAAAGTTTTGACGTACTTTAAATTGATTTTATTGTAGTGTATTTTTATTTCCGTTACTTGAAGTGTAAAAACCTCTGCCAAGTGGGTGTGGCACATAGCTTCCTCGTATCCATAACATGACTGTATAGATCATTGAAAATTATTATTGACTAAAGAACTTCGTTCAATTAGGCGAAGTAAATGTTGAATTAGGGTAAATTTATTGTTATGCAGGAGCATAACTTTGAGAAAATAAAGGTAGGCATGTTCAACTATTGAACAAACTATAAAATATACCTAATAAGTCCGAACAATCCCTGAAAATTTCATCGAAATCGGTCAAAAACTCCCGGTGTTATGCTTGTGGCAAGGATTTCACGTTTGCGCATGCGCAGAGGCTGCTATTGATCCGGGGGTCATGAAACTCATAGGGGAACATCTGCACATCAAACCGAACAATGCCTGAAAATGTCATCGAAATTGGTCAAGAACTCCCGGAGTTATGCGCGTAACAAGGATTTCACGTTTGCGCATGCGCAGAGACTACTATTAATCCGGGGGTCATGAAACCTATAGGGGACCATCTACACATCAAACCAAACAATCCCTGAAAATTTCATCGAAATTAGTCAAGAACTCCCGGAGTTATGCGCGTAACAAGGATTTCACGTTTGCGCATGCGCAGAGGCTACTATTGATCCGGGGGTCATGACACCTATAGGGGACCATCTACACCCCAACCCGCACAATCCCTGAAAATTTCATCAAAATCGGACAATAACTTCGTGTAGTTTTGCCCGTAACAAGGATTTGCTGACAGACAGACAGCCACACAGACACACAGACAGACACGGAACCAAAATCGTTCAGAAAGGTCTAAAACGCAAAATGCGAGTGGAATTTTTGATTTTGGAGACAAAAAATTTTCACATTCCGAAAGTGAAAACAATGCTTCCGCTACTTTAGTAGACTCGGAAGCAAAAAATTCAAATATCTCTCTTGCGGGAACCGAGTGAGTTTAAAAAAAAAATTTCCGTAAAAATGAAGGTATTGCAATGGCTCTTAGCTTTTTTGAATAAACATTATTGAAAAACTTGTTTCTTGAAATCCGTTTTGAAGCATTCTGAAATGATTCCTGGATTTTAACGTTTTGTATATAAACTTGTTGAGGTGCTCGAGCTTTGGTCAATAAAAGAGGTCTGACGTTTCGTCCGCATTATTGAACATCTTCAGGTTGTGACCATTGGTCACTCAAGACAAAAACAAAAATTTAGGTTCAAGAAAAGGGACTGGATGGAATCAATCATTTCCATTCCATCATTCGGTTCCATCTTCCGACGACGGTGAGTCTTCCTTCATGCGTATTGCTAATGAATAGGCATCGTCCTAGGTCTTTATTGCCTGGCGCCTTATACCGTCTTGGTCATTTTTGCAACCCATGGAAGGGGCAACTATTCACGCTCCTCGATACATGGTAGCAGAGACATGAGAAGTCAACGCACAAACCTTATTTGGAGAAGCAATTAATTCGACTGCGTAATGAAAACAGCCAAATAAAATTTATACAAATGCATACAAGTAGATTATACAATTTGGAACGATACGCATGGCCCGAAGGAGACGGACGTTGGCAGCCATCATCGGGTACAACCAGTTTGCTTCCAAGAAGATCAGCAATCTCGAGTATCGTGTTTGATAACAATCCAAACTGTACACGTTCATGCGTTTCAAGTTCGAAACACTGGAAGCTGGGCGAGCGGCTGTCGATCCCTTGTCTTCTGCACACAAGAGTGTGGTTAACTTTAGTATGGAAGACGGATAACTTCATTATGGAACACGTATAACTTTACGATGAGGCTGACAAGAACTTGGTGCCAGTGCGGACGTGATCCGTCGGGCCGTTAAAGCGTCCGAGATCTTGTAGGTACCGCCCACCAACAGCCTTCTATGCTCCTCGTCTTTAGTTCTCACCAACCCAGGAAATTCAAGAAAGTACCCTGAAGAAATGTCGTGCAATGTTTACACATTAAACGCTCCAAGGGATCGTCTCAAACAAGGAAATAAATATTAAAACAACCCTGCAAATAACTTCTTCATCTAACAGTGCCATACTCGAATCCAAGAGTAGGCCAATCGCTATCTCATTGAATCAACCATCTCTCCAAAACTGTCTCTGTCAGCCGTCGCACGGAACAACTCCTCCACACTCAACTCAATCCACTGCCTAACATTTCGAAGCCATGACATCTTTTTCTTCCTGTCCATCGTCTTCACACAATCTTCCCCTGTACTATCAACCTGAGAAGTTAGTACTTTGGACCACGCACAATATGCCCGAAATAATCCACTTTGCGGCGCTTGATCCCAGCCAACAGCTCTCTTTCCTTTCGCATCATTCGAAGCAATTGCTCGTTTGTCGTGTGAGTGACTCAGGAGATTCTTAGCATGCGACGATAACATCACATTTCGAATGCCTCCAGCTTGTTCATGTATTTCACTTTCAATGTCCACGTCTCACAGCCTTAAAGTAAGATAGACCAGACATAACATTTTAACACACACACAAGCGAGTATGAATGGACAGTGATCTGTTAGGTAACACGGGCTTCCAAGAGGCGATTGCAGCGCGGGCAAATTCAATTCTGCATACTATTTCACAATCAGAGCTCAAGTCCTCATCTAACCAACTTACCAGGTATCTAAAACGGGTTGCTGTCCTGACGATCCCAGTCTGCCTTGCCCAACACCATCCATTTGGTTTCGGATATATTGATATTCATTTTTCTTTCGCCACTTGGTATCAACAATAGATGAACTGTCTAACACAGGCTTTATGCAACACTTGATAAGCACTGTATTGTCAGCTATTGATATTACTGATCATCTCCCATGAATCCTCACCCCTTCTGGGCTGACGCCCCTAGGGCGTTTGAGAATATCTCATCAAATACACATTAAATAAAGAGGTGACAGCACACACCGCTTCCAATTTCACGATCAATGATAATTTGTAGATCCAAAAACTTCGACTGACGCTCACTTGGTTATAATATAAATTAATTAAATATGATTATAATATAAATCTATAAAGCAGACGAACACATTCTTTTTTAACTCGAACATGCATATTTACACAAAGGTTCATTATTTCTGTCATAGGTATATCCTTTCAACGAAAAATCACATGACATATGTTTTTAATATAGCCTCTGGTGTATTATTTAGACTCGGAAGTTCATCATGACGTATAATTTTATTCTAGGAGGCATAAAAACAGCCTCACTAATATTTCACTTGGGTTGTGGAAGAAATTAGCCAGGTGGGTTGTTCAGTTGAGAGATCAGTGTGTCTCCATACCTCGTGATTGCCTTCCAGAAATTCAGCGTCTTGAATACAACTGAAGAGGAATGGTTGTGTTCTTAACTCTATTTCTAACATTTATGTAACTGTTTCAGAAATAGTTCCGAGTAACTTTTAGCATCCATTTTGTATGTTTTCATTGTGGGCCTAGTTCAGCCAAAAATCATTAGTTTAACACACCACATAAATGGATGGTAGCAAGATATGTTTGTATTTTAGGGCATATAATCGCAGTGCGGCCGCAATCCTCTGAACATTTAAAAAACACCAGATCCCTGTGCGCCAGCCAGTATCCTTCCCGGCCTGAAGTAATGTGTCAAACAGTTCCAGGCTGAGTTTCGTCGTGGGAAATGAAAGGTGGAGTTTTAGTGGGTTTGAATCAATCCAAAGTGCGGTCCCTTCTGGATATCGTAGGAGATCCGATTTCCACCTAAGGATCTCAAAGATTTCCTCACCTTGCCACCGAAAAAAAGCCAGTATCCTTGGCCAAAACGATGCAGATTAAAATGTCCCATTTGAAAACCTGCATTCTCAATTATGAGTGAATTTAAAAGATTTTTCAAGAGATTTTAGGCAACAAATATGGGTCGGGTTGAGACGCTTTCTGAGCCGCGAGGGTGCAGCAGGTACCCGCGGAGGTTGGTTGAAAGGAGCCGCCATCCCATCAACAATCTATGAGCAGACGAATGAAGCGGGAGAACTTTGTAAAACTGTCGCGAGTTGGGGACTCGATTAAGAATTCAGGATCCGTCTCGGAGTGTTCCGAGAGGAAGAGGCGCGTGACATCATCTGGGGACGTTGTTCCTGTGGCGGTGGACAGCGGGGAGCAACTGCTTGTTTCCAGCTGAAATACGGTGGAATCGTCCGACATTCGAGAACAACCAAGTTTTCGAATTACAAAACATCTCTAAATATCTTAAGGTGGGTCATTCCATACCAGACAGACTTGAAATGTACCGACCCCTCCGATTTTGTTCATACTTGTCGTAGTTGCTTCCTTTAACGAATAATTTCAGGAGATATGCATAAAGCACATAAATCGGTTCTCAGTTGATCATTTTTGTGTGCCTCCTGAAATTCAATAACCGCTCTATCACCTGTGAAACATGCACACTCCAAAGCTTAGTAGAAATTAAAATCATGAATCATTGAATAATAAACCCCAGTGAAAGAATTTGCAGCGTGTTTTTCAAGAGCGATCCTATTTGAAATTTTTAAATTTCGTACGACTGAGCATGCATGTCAGAATGCTTCAACCCGTGTATCGGCTATAAACCCTTTTAGGAGTTCACTCCAGTATCCACATTCACTACATCACTAGGTTACTGCGATCAAAACAAAGAAGAAAAAAAAAAAAAAGATGTTGTTTTTGTTTTGATCGCAGTAACCTAGTGATGTAGTGAATGTGGATGCAAATGTTGGCACCATAAATCGGGCCATCCATAGGGAATGGTTTGAGCTACGGACCTGGGGTGGGGACTCATTCGATTCCTCATGGAAAGTTCTTCAAAAAAAGTCCAAATTCAGGCCGCCTTGACTTTTTTTGAGGTTTTTAGGGATTTTACAAAACTTTAACAACCCTTAAAGGGCACTTTAAATTAAGTGAGAGAGCTGGCTAAAGTATTGGGGCGTTGTCGGACCAACATGGATTTTTCCTGAAAATTTCAGATTTTTTGCTCCAGCCGTTTGGGAAAAAGTTTTATTGCACATTTGGATTCTACACCCTTTGAAACGTAAACCACGAAATTTTCAAGGGGGGTTAGAACATTTTTTTCAAGAGCTATTACAATGGTTTATTATTGAATAATAAACCAAAAGGCCTGCCAGGTCAGCTCCTCCGAAAATGAACGGTTTTTTAAGCTATAGCCGTATGATATTTTAACGATTTTTTATGACCGAAACATGGTTTTTTGACTACAACTTCGGTTACAATCGATCAAATTAAGCGTACGCGGTCTGATTTTCTTCGTAATAAAGTAAAAAACGGACTCTGTCGAAAGCCGGTATGAGCGTCCGTTTTGTTTGTCGGGCGGATAACGTCCGCAAATCTTAAAAACGCGATTTCTCCCGAGTCGCTAAGTAGAATTAGGCGTTCGAGGTCTTAAAATGTTTGTAATTACTTGTTTTACAACGCCCCCAACGGGTTTTGTGTGCAAATGTCATTTGACAGAGTTATAAGGATTATAAGTGCTATGCACCGCCATTATTTCACTTTATTGAGCCTTTTATCGATGTAAAACTGAATTATTTCGAAAACCGTTCAAGATATCGAAAATTGTCATGAAAGAAAAGTTGTAGCTCTTGAAATTTCTATTCGGATGGACTACCTCCACCTTTCCATAGCTCCAACAGTTTACGAGTTATGAGCAAAACAAAGTCTGCCCATTTACGGGTACGGGTAAGAAGGTAGCAGTGGCGAAGGGAGTTTCATAGTCAGTAGAGCTCCAATTTGACGCGCTGACGGCGCTGGCGATGGCATTTAGAATGAATCGTAATTGTTTGAAAACTTCCGTTATTTACCGACCTGTTGATTGCAGGTGTCACTCGAGAAAGATGGCAACGATCCAACGTTCTGGCTCCCCGTAATGCGTTCCTTGGCATTTCCACCGCTTGTCAAACGAGTGACGAACATTTGTAATGAAATAATGGAACGAGCTCCAGTTTGAAGAACTAACTTAGTCTTCACTAGTCGCTCACTGGGACACAGACATGCGCAGTTCAACACCTCTTCAAGAACCATGCACGTGGGATGAGTTTAAAATTTAGCTAGCGTTTGCATGACTATCGTTAGGATGGAATGATGAATCGAATCCCCAATACACAAAGGGTAATCATTGGGAATAACATTGAGAAATTTAACGTTGAACAAAACAATTCCTATAAACGAGGGTCCGCAAATGAAGTCTTACTATTGAAAACGTCACAACCAACTACTTTCCGCATAATTCATAGGACCCATCAGTTTAGGAATTTTAGTGACGTAAGGTCAGAATCACGAGAAAAAAAAAATCTGGAAATTATTTCGAAAAGGTTTATTATTTTAACCCCCCCCCCCCCCCCCCATAGACTTTTCTTGACTGCCAAGTCATCAAAATGGCCCATAGCAAAACGAAAAGAACGGATATTTTTCACATCAATATCAAGTCCTTTTATACGGTAGGAGGACATGGCAGATTGGAATCTACAAAACTTGAAACGTTAATAAGGGAGGTGGCCATTCGAATCAACTATTAAAATATTGTAGAATTCCACCCTAATTCCTTTGAAGTTAGAGTCAGAAAGAATAAAAAACCCAAATTTTCCAAAACATATTTTTTTTTTTTACATTCAAACGATATTTTCTTCCTAATTTAGGAGTGTAAAATGGAACTGATGATAATGGTGGTATCTTGGCGCAGTTTCTGGTGTTAAGATAGTTGGTGGTGGATCTTTATATCCTTCGAGAGTCGTTCGACCTTGATATTTACGGAGCCCCCCCCCCCCCCCCCATACTTGGATATTTGTCATTTTGACTTCATTGGTTATAACGATTTGAATAAGAGATGATAAACCACCCATTTTTACATCCAAACGCCATTTTCTTCCTTGAGTTTTTATCAAAAATTTTTGAGAAGGGCAGCATAATTGATCAAATGTAGATGTGCACTCCTGAGAAGTTGGACGCTGTTTGAGGATAGGGCGGGTGCGTCGGAGAGGTTTACTCTTTACAGGGAGCTGGATCCTGGCATCAAGTGTGGCAGCCTCACGGT
This sequence comes from Creontiades dilutus, assembly GCA_031894815.1. Taxonomy (NCBI): domain Eukaryota; kingdom Metazoa; phylum Arthropoda; class Insecta; order Hemiptera; family Miridae; genus Creontiades; species Creontiades dilutus. The sequence goes on along the minus strand of JAVIWC010000735.1, from coordinate 53,869 downwards.
GGACGTGGGGATTCCTCTTTCTTGGGTCAGATGGGTGGTGAGGGTGAGGACAGAAACACTGAACCTGAACGCCAAGCCTTTCCTCACTAATCGGTCGGATCTCTGCTCGCTATGCAACCTACAGGGGAGAGAAGATTTTTATCATTTCCTCTGTATCTGCCCTATTCTGGCTGAATTCCGCATGCCCATCTTCGGAGTACCGACACTGTCGCGCAGTCAGGCACATAGTCAGTGGCCCCAACTGGTGCAGTATTGTCGTCTGGCCTGGCGTTATAGAACTTTTCTGACAAGGGAGTTCAATTGGTGACCCACTGAAGAACATTTAACTTTTTATTTTTTCTTGCACCCCATTTAATAGTCACGAGTCATTTTTATTTTATTCCTACAAATGATTATACATATATCCGTTCATTTTGTAATTGACTTTTTAAACCCGTATCCCCGCAGACGGTTCATTAACCATGCGGTAATGTTTATTTTGTATTTTAAAATCTTGTAAAACATAATTTTCTGCTAATAAACTCTTTTCTTCTTCTTCTTCTTCACTCCTGAGAAGAGCTGTTCAAAATTGTAAAACATCAAAAACGGGGAAGAACAAAATTTTTCATCTTTTCCTAGATTATGTTATAAAGAATACCAACAAGCAATTTAAAATGCTCATTTATCACCATGTAATAGGACGAAAGTTCGAATACCATTGATCGATAATACCACTATTGATAAAACACAATCAACATCACACGACTCGTTTTACATGTAAACAAACTCACCGAAATGAAACTGGCAACACCTACCTGCAACAAAGAGTAAAACATTAGTAACTAAAGGGATGTGATACAAACTAACTAGCGTGAGGGATCTTCTTCTCAATGATGATAGTATAGCTCTACACAGAAATATGTTACAGACAGAGACGTTCCTTAATCTGATTTGTACAGAGTTCTCTTGAGAACAGCTGGTAGATGGGTGATTCTCAGGAAAAGTGCGCCATTCGTGAAACGGGAGCTTTACGAGCGACTAAAGAGAGCTAGGCAGATTTTTTTTCTTCTGGCAATTAATATTCCCTCTCTTTTCCTTGATGCAAATTTTATAGGCCCTCCCGAGTAAATGTAAACCGTTCAAATTAAGTGATGAACGTGAAAAATGTCAGTAACGTGGGTGTAACCAAGTCAATTTTCGTGTATGCGACCATTCAGTACGGCCAAACCGTAGGGACTGAGAAACTTTGCCAAATTCCAGTAAGGTAACGGTACCGGTAGTGGCCACAGTTAAGAATTTTTTTCTTTAGTTTTGACAATTGTGGGCCAACAGTAGTACTGACTTTCCTCAGGACTCATTTAGAATATAGCCCGACTCTTCCCTAACATATCCATTGCCTAAAACTATCAAAAGAACAATTTTTTCTATTTTTTATCAATTTTTTCTCACACCTTTATTTTGATCTAGTAGTGGCCACATCAAATTACGAAATTTCCAGCAGTGGCCAGTGGCCACTTGACATTTTGCCCTCCTTACGTGTTTAATATCATTAAATTCAATACCAGATGAACAAAATTGATTCTATCCAGTAGAAGCTCTAGGATACAGCCCAACAAACGAGGAAACTAGGGACGGTCATATTGAGAAGTTTACCACAATTTCCAATGATGCTCTGCGCACTCCTAGTTCAACCTCTGACTACAAGATGACATGAGCTGTACCTCCTGCAAGTTTGAAGCCACTAGGAGACCGGGAATCCTTATTTCTCAAATATAAACTTTCAAATGGCCACTACTGGAGCAGTGGCCACTACCGGTGCCGTTACCTTATCTGGATATGTATATCCATAATTTCTATGGTTTCCTAATCGACAAATGCGTGTTTAGGTTTAGGTGTGAGGCTTCAAACTTTGTAATAGAATAATTTGTCAGTAGAATGGGTAAATCGGAAATTGCGTGCTATTTTCTCTCAGAGGGAAATTAGGGATTTTTTTGTGGCTCATTCTTTAATGCAAACCCTGGCTGACGAGATTCCCTCCCGCGCGCGGGCCTCTTTGATGCCTGTCGGCCGCCAAATGGTAAAGAGAGCAGTTCAGCACGGTGGAATTTTTATTCAGGTCAGTAAAATGCCTCAATGGTATACCTCTAAAAAATATAGTTAGGCGGTTTCTTTTTGCATGTTGGAATTCTACTAGTTGAGCTTGAATATTTCATAACCAACTTTTTTCCACCCCCTATTAAATTCAAGGAGTACACAGAGTTTGAAATGTCATTTGTCAGTCGCGTGGGCGAATGGTAGTCAGTGGCATGGAAGCATCATTAATCCACGCTACTGACAATAATTCCGTGGCATGGACGAGGTAGTGAATTTGCCCCTTGTTATTAGATATCAACATGCACCCACAGCTATGTTTTGCAAATGAATGTTTAGGCACCAATGTTGTCCCTGAACACTGCTGTGCATTGAAGCTCAATCCGTCTGTTCACTCCTGCAATTGATGAAGGGGATTGGATAGCTGTCGTGTATGACTACGAGTGGTACCCTGGAATCACAGCCAAATAGTTTTTGAGTTGAATTTTAAATACAAACAAAAACGCTGCCAATTCCAGCCCATAGGTTTTTTATTACCACTTTAATATTCAGAAATTCCGATTAGTTGCTGTGGTTGAATTTGTACTAATCTGAAACCTATTCCAGTCAATTTTGCATTGAGAAATACTAGGAAATTACACTCGATCGCCTGTACCAGTAAACACCTCGACAAAACAATGTTTTTGGCCCGTTTAGCAAAATTAAGCATCTATGCGTTTAAGGCGATCGGTCTGACTAAAATTTAGTACCAACTAGACCTCAAATGGAGTCCTTGAGGGAAAGAACGAATTTTGTACATCAAGTAAAATGACAACATTCGAGGACGGATTATCAAAAATGTTGTAGAAACTAATAAACCAAAATCACCTCTTTCCTTTGAATAGTGTTGTATCACTATAAATATATATACACTCGTATCCGTGTTTGTATCACTACAGACGATAACGATCCATAAGATAAAATGGATCAAGCATTGACATCAAACATTACAAATGAAAGGATGAGTTCAGGGGACCACATTTTTTTGTGCAGAGTAAATTGGTCAAATTTTAATGAGCGTACTAAAAACTCACCAAAAACGGCGAACATTAAATTTATTTTTAGCACAATAAATTTTACAAAAATTTAACCAACTCTGACCTAAAAATTTAGGTAGAGAAACATCGCTAGAATGGACTGGAAAAAAAAACTCAAAAAGTTTGTTTGAATATCAGAATATTGTTTAGAATTAGTTTTTAGGAATACAAGTGGTTGTAACACTTTAAAAGTAATGTAATCATTTGAAGAAATTCAAACAAAGAAAAAACAATATTTTCTCTTAATTAAATGTCAGCTAACTTCATTTCCGTTATTTCAACCACTTTTCAATCTCTTGAATCTATCCCAATAATAAGTACCTAACAGCAGATGTGCCCATCTGGCTACTGGACCTCGGTATTTGGTGTTTTCCAGCATGGTCGTAAGAATCATGAAATACATTTCAAATTGATGGTGTACCCAATGTTATTTACACCAATCAAGATCATTTTATTTCTTCTAGTAGGAACCTAATAATTTGAATATTTTAATAAATTAAGAGATCCAAAACAATATAAAATTGTTTAAAAAAATCGCTTTAGTATTCTGTACTGCCTCCTCTGGCTGTAATTGAAGCTTATGAAGGATTGAATTTGACTAAAAGAAAATAATTGCAATTCCCCAATCTAAAAGTGGCCCCTCAAATCTTACAATAACATGAGCAATCACGCATTATCCAACAAAATAACAAATCCTTGTGATGGAATTGACAGAATTTTGGTTTGTATTTTACATTTTAACTCAAAAACTATTCGACCTTTGTCAGAGGGAAATCCTGACAGGATGTCCTGGTTTTAAATTGCAAGAAGGCGAAATCATTCTCAGGCGGTTTTCGGTGTTTGCATTCCGAGTCACTGGAAATACGACCTACTTCATCCCACTGCGTCGAGATGTCGATAAATTTGGGGGAAAATATGAACCCCGAAGACACATCTCATCTCCAGAAAAGCCAATGGGATTTTAGAAAAACTTCGAAACTTGGGCACTGGGTCACCAAATTTGTGAATTACCTGAGGACATGTTACGCCTCCGACCGATGAACAAAACCAATTTTCGGACAGATATCTGTGCTGTATGTCTCGAAGCTGCTCGCCTTCAAAGTTTAGACCAGCAAACCAGTCCAAAAGACCAGTCTTAAAACCAGAGAAAAGTTTCGACCAGATTCTCGATGTCCACCGCCCCCGACGAGAGAAGTCGAATCAGCTACCGCCAAGTACCCGATAGAATCTCTTCACAGTACCAAAGTACTGGAAAATTTCTTCCCCTGAGCACCGAAACTCCAAAGTTCTGCACTTCATTTACAAAGTAACCTTCTTGAACCACTTAGCACGTAAAAATAGGACTTCAGACCGTAAGCAAGCCCGTCGGTGTCATTGTCACGCGATCGTCAAGCGTAGCGCTTTGTTGGAGCCACAGGTAAGATGTTGGAACTCCAATATCAGAATTTGGTAAACATCACCATTGATCCTAACGCCCATTTTTGCATGTTATGCAATCCGTAACTTTCAATTATCCACACAAAAAATTAATTGACGGATTTTGAAAAAGTCTTACACCATTAGAACGCTCCATCTTTACTGAGTGACTTTAGTTATATTTGATTTTTCTTGAAATTAAGATCCCAACCTGTGCATAAAATGGAAAAATGTAACCCATAGTATGAAAACGTCGCCAGTAAATGTCATTATTTTGAGTACGTCGCGAAAACTGTAGACGATACACAAAATAGTGTCCTATATAACACCACTATAATGGAACTCATGATTGTTCACAAAAATCACAATGTGAAGGATCACAGCTTCTTTGCACGAGATGCCGAGTAGTAAAATGAAACGCGCACGAGTTTGCAAGTCTAGATGACTAGGTTCACGTAATCCATGTTCAGGTGGAATCGAATATATCACGGATTAGAAACTTCGGAATTCATGGTGGAGCCCTGCGGCTCTCAGGAACATTAGCAACGACTGGGATCTCATGCGGCTAAATCAGACAGAACATCAGCCTACTGAAAAGGGTCTATGCAGGACTCTGTGAGGTGATGAAATGGTATAGTTGCCCCTTCCATTGAGCTGAATGCGGTAATGAGGATGACCCAGCCGCCTGAAGGCTCTCCCAAGGCGACTGATTCAAGACTCGGTAAGGGCCAACTCATATCCATCACAACTCCGAGGCCCATACGGGCTGGGCACTTGATCCTCTCTGGAGAAGTGGCGGATGGGTAGAGCACACCTTCCACACACAACGAATTTCTTCATTTGAAAAATTGACAAGTTACTCTATAGTTACCTATCTAAAAATAAAAAACCACTGTACCTGCCTGTACTACCTTCTCTGACTGTGATTGAAGCTTACTTGCAGACTCTAATTGAAGCTTAATACACATCATTAAAGTGATTTTGGTTCATTACATTCAATAACAAGCTAACATCTTTCATAAACGTCCCTCATACCCGAGTGCGCCACCTGACCCATGTTGTTCTTCAGTGTAGTGGAGATAACAACACACAGAGTCAGTCATCACCTTTAGCTAGATTGGTCTGAAACTGATTTGTGTTCAGTTATTTTGGTTTGCCCCACGCAACCTGGATCTATTCCGATAGGTGTCTCTCTACTGGGGAAGCCTAGCTTCAGAGTGGCGTCCACAAACTGATAACACGATACAAAATTGTAACAACTTAGTTCTGGGATGCCAATCGTACTTGGTACTTATTTGGACTGATGTGTATATATTATACGAACATTTTTAGCAACTCTAATATGAATGCAATCAAAATATGAACTGAGCGTCTGGAACTTTCAAAGGCTGTTGTGTTGTTGTCAAAGGCTGTTTCTGGACTTTTTGAGTAGAAGCCATTAGAAGTAGAAGCAACGAACTCAACTGCGCAATATAAGTATATGCAGTAACCTACGTTGTTCGTAGAATAGAAATTGACAGCTGCATCAACAACGCGGAGCGCACTTCACACGTTCGGGAGTTTATTGGTGCAGTGACACTAGAAATGTGACGGTCCTCAACTTTTATTGAGCGGCGATAGAATAAAAACTCGAATGACTGGGAATAACTACGTATATTCCCGTCCAATATTCCGGAATGTCTGACGTTTTTATGGGGGAGATGTCACTTAAATTTTATACCGTGATATAGCAGATGCCGAGCGATGGGCCCCATGTGGGAGCTCTGAAGACGTATCTACTAGTTGTTTTACAGCGGTTGGAGGCAACGAAAGTCGAAGCTCGTAACGAACTGACAGACAGTAAAAAAACATCGAAACAGGGAAAAGATTTTCAGTTGATTTACCGAAAGATGTAGTTCACAATTTTTCGTTAGCGAATTTTCAAAGCTAAATAAAATTGGTTGCAACATGTAAGGAAAACAATTTGAAAAGTTACGCATCCATGTTTGTTGCGTGAATTATCCTCGATTCACAAGCTACTACAAAGGCACAGTTAATAGTAGACTACGTAATTGTGGTAGGAAATTCATGTTTCCTGAAGAATCTCTCTCAGAAGTATGAAAATTTCATTTCAAAAGTTTGAAAATAGTATTTAATACTATTTTTTAATCACATTTATACTAGTTGAAACTGTCGGGAATTTGTTTCGTTCTATTAAGGGGGAGTTTGAATTGAATGTGTCGTAATAAAGGTTTTATTTTGTTTTGAAGTTAAAACTCATTTTTCTCAGATTGCATCTTTTTTGACATTGCTGATTTTTTCCCTGTACCCTTCAAGTAACGTTCACTTTCTGCCACGATTTAAAATTAGTCTGATCTTATTCTTCGAATGACATGGGAGGATGTTTGAATTCCCTAACTACAAGTATTTGTGGGTCGATCTCATTAGTTCCGACTTTCAGGATATGTCCGAGACCTAACTGGCGAATTTCATGGTCCACTGACAGTTCCAGTTCAGTAGACTCAATAGATCACATGACACTCTGGTCGCCGAGGAAGGAGCATCACGGAATATAATGAGTGAATTGGGAAGTAAGGATGGATACGGCACTTCCACATCAGATAAACAAGCTGAAACGATCGTTGTCAGCGTGCCAAGGGCTCAATAGAGGCTCCGTCGACCCGGCTCATTCATCTCCTGATATGAATGAAGGGAGTAAAAAAGAAGAGGGGAAAAAAACACAGACATTTAGCGGTGGCGTTATGGCGAAGTCAAGTGGCGTGAGCTGTGCGCGGGGCTCATTGTTCCATTGGAGAGAAGCGAGTTGGTAGGTGGTTGGTGGTAGGTACATTGTCGTGTGATGTCAGGCGGCCGGGCCGAGCAACAGGTCGGCGGCGGCTCGATATGTTTTGATTTGAGCTGATTGTGATCCGATCCCCACATCTAACAACGACAGTCGAACTGTGCTGTCACCTTACAGGGTGCGGGAGGGGGAGCCAATGTGTAGTGATGCACAGAGAACGTAGGTCCTCTACACCTCATAAACCTGTCAGAACCACAAGGGATTGATTTCTTTCTCCCCTCATCTATTATGTTGGATAGTGAGATCAAAGTGCTACATCAACATTCCACGGCATATGAACCTTAGATGCATATACCAATAAAAAGCCTTTGTAATCGCATAGGATCAAAGACCATACGAGGGGGATGCCCGAGAGGGTCACCATTCGATTCAGCGAAAAAATCCATAAAATCTGATGACGAACTTATTTTTTGTGAAAGTCAATTTTGGGTGAAAAACAGCGATTTCACGGTTTGTTCCAAAAGCTGCTTCTTAAACGACTTAAACCACTAATAGATGATGGAAATTCGATCCCAAATCACCAATTCGGATTCAGACAACGGCACTCTACTATAGATCAAGTCTATCGAATTACTAATATAATTTAGAAGGCCCTAGAAGGTAAAAAAATATGTGCCAGTATCTTCTTGGATGTGGCTCAAGCCTTTGACGAGGTTTGGCACGAGGGACTAGAGTACAAACTTCACAGGGATCTCCCAAGACAGTACTACTTACTACTGAAGTCCTACCTTGAAAATAGACATTTCAGGGTGAAGCAAGATGACCAATACTCTGGCTTGAAGCCCATAAAAGCAGAGGTCCCGCAGGGGAGTGTCTTAGGGCCAGCACTCTACCTCCTGTACACACGGGACTTACCCCAACAAGAAGGCACAACTGTTGCCACCTTTGCAGATGATACGCCTATTCTCTTTGTTGGAGATGATGAAGAAGCTGCAACAAGCATAACTACAGACGTCTAAGTGGACCAAGATATGGAGAATGAAGCTGAACGAATCAAAATCAGCCCACATCAACTTCATTAACCGAAAAATCCCAATCTTGGATGTTGAGATCAATTCAAATAAAATACCGCATACTGAAGCAGTTAAATACTTGGGTTTGACACTTGACTCCAAATTAAACTGGAACAAACACATAGAAAAGAAGGAAGAAGAACTGAAAATCAAGTACAGAAGGATGTATTGGCTAATGGGAAGGAATTTCCATCTCTCTCTTCACAACAAACTGCTTATATATAAGCAGATCCTTCGCCCCTTTGGGACTATGGGATACAGCTCTGGGGCTGTGCCAAAAAAATCCAATATTAAGAAAATCCAAACCTCTAAGAATAAAATACTGAGAAGTTTAGTTGGAGCCCCTTGGCACATGCGAAACGATGATATTCATCAAGATTTGAGGATCTAGACAGTCTATGAAATTATTGCAAAATACGCAAGGAAGCATGAACATCGCCTCCACAAACATGAGAACCCGGAGATGCTCTACGTTTTGGACGACGAAGGTGAAATCCGACGTCTCAAGCGAAACAAACCACTGGATTTAGTTGTGCTGTGTGAATAGAAGTGCAATCGAAATCAGTGCTATATAATCCCCATATAGAATAAAGGGCTAGGTTTTGCTGTAAACCTATCCTCTTGGAGTGTACCTATATTGATATGTAAAATTGCTAGATGAAATGTATTAGATTTTTCAGTTGCAATTGATGAATCACGAAGAAGACCGGTTTAAGCCCACGTTTGACGACCTAAAGTTAATTCTGTTCCACAAATTCGGAGCGAAACATTTTTTTTTTAATACACCGTTGGAAAGCTGGATTCTGGTTAAGTGATAGTTACAAAACCTGTTCATTAATTAGTTAAGCAATAGAAAACAGAGACGCATCCTTTAATTAGAGATCGTCTGTAGTACTCTGTATTGGTATGTGGCGACATGGGGATGCAAGATTCTTAAAAAAAATCGATTTAAATCATATTGATTTTCTTGGGAAGAATCGAAAAATATCAAATCCATTTTTTTTTTATGTATCGATTTTTAAAGTATTGAGTCTTATTAGAATGAGATCTAGAATCTCATTAGGAATGAGATTATAGTAGATCCTCTCAAAATAATCCCACACCATAGACATTTCACATCAAAGAATCACAATTACTGAAGCTGAAACGAACTATTGCTTGAAGGACTATTATTAAAAAGCACTATTATTATTTTACTCCGAGGCTTGAAGCAAAAAACTTGTTTGAAACGAGAAAATAAACACGAGAAACAGCTTCCTCTTCTTTTCTCTTGATTGTTGACCATGGACGAGTCAACGAAGTCACTGGTGATGTTGAAGGATTGTTCTTGTTCTTGTCCAGTCCAGGACTAGTTCTGTACAATACCCACTCTTTCCTTGTTTGCAGCATGATCTCAGGGCTGCAATCCGCGTTAACATGTTCTACTTCAAACGTGTCCTTTGCTTAATCCAATCCGCATTTCTGTTGGCTTATCCATTACCTGGTACCCCCAGATGAGATGGCACTCTTGTTGAACAGAGCAAACTTGTTCATTCGTTAGTGGCACAACTTGGAAACAACATCTTTCACATTTTTCTGACCCACCACGGATGATGGACAGGGTCTTCTTCAAATTTCAACGTCTTGAAGTATCGATACTTTTCTGAAAAATCGATTCTTTAGAGAATCGATACTTTTTTGTATCCCCATGGCGACATAAGTGGAAGATTTACAACCTGGGGCCCAAGAGAACTTGCCCTGCTCCAACACGTCCTTCCTTCCTCCGTCGCCGTCTTTTTGAGCGCGGGTCTATTTCAGGAAGGAGGAAAAGAGAGTTTTTTCTTTTCGTTTGTTTTGTTTTTTCGAGCCTGAATACCGCAGTCGGATCACATACGGATAAGAATAGCCGGGATTCCTGACGGACTCTCGCAACAGATGCGTGACTCCGACGTATTCGTAGGGTTTCGGAAGGGAGATATACATTTTACCGTTATGCTCATACCCACGAGAAGTAAATGGGCATTGGGCGATTTTAAAGGCATCAAACACACACACACACACACACACACACACACACACATTTTTCATTTGGTCCTCCCCGCCCCTTTCACTTTCCTGAGCCAATAGGATTCAGTCTCCTTTCACCTGGGCCCATATAAGATGTGCTATCTGTGATGTACCTTCAGTTCATATTTGTTGCTGATGATGACATAGCCGTCGAAATCGATTCAACCGTGTAGCTCATTATTTCCGTAGAAATATAGACAACGATTTTACTCCGTTTTTATTGAAATGGGTTTCCACAACTTCGTCGCGAGTGAATCGGTCCGTATAAAGCAATCGAGCTAGCGAGAAGTCAGAATCAGCTAAACTCCAAGTGGAGTCCATGATCGAAAGGACGGATTCTTTTACATAAATAGTAAGGAATTTACAAGAAATAATTTTCGGTTCCTGTTCAGTCACGCCATTTTCAGTATTCTATCTACATCCTGCGTTAAGCTGAGTAAACACTTGTAACAAACTGCCACATCGTACGGCTTCGGGCGGCAAAACTTCAAGGGAAATGTGTTGAGAAGAACGGAACGGTCCAGATAGCTCGGTTGTCGGCTTTTACTCGTCAAATCAAAGCGATGTTATGGAACCTCCACCGTTCCTACTATTGACACTGTTCTACGTTTCAGTTCTTCCAACGCCCATTCACCATCTTTCTACTGAATTTTTACTATCTCACCAGTTTGTGTTTAAAAACGATAGCTGCTCCGATACAAATTGATTCACTGATCAGCTTGCAACGGACGAGTGAAGAAACTCTGCAATTCGTGGAGTAGAACGAATCATTTGGTGAGTTATGGGACCCCGAAACGTCCTCGTCGTTATTACAAAATATGGAGACAGGACGCTTCCTTTATTTCAACGAGTGCTCAATCAAGATTCACAAACCGGCAGGCGCTTGATGGCGAGGAGTCATGAATGAAGTTGAAGCACGCGTAAGGAGAGAGGTTATTACCAAGGGATTCTAAAGCTATGAGACTTAACGTGCAATTCAAGGTTATTGAATAGTTTAAGATCCCATAGGTACCCGAATCAATGCTCGAGGGACGAGATTAGTGTGAGCGAAGTCGAGAAACACTCAGAGGAGCCGGGGTCTTCAACAAAATCTAACGGAGGACGGACGTTCTCCATTATTGGGATCTCACGGGTTTCAAGAGTTTTCCAATCTCTGACCACATGGTGAACAGAAACCGATGATATTTTTTTTTTAATTTATTTATTTTTTTTTTTTTTTTTTTTTTTTTTTTTAAATTTATTTTATTTCACCAAGTTATAAACTTATAAGCAACATTATTCTGATATATAGTTGTCGTACATTAAGAAACCTAAGATACATCACTTAGTCCTCATTGTCCTGATATTTGCAATTGCTCACACGAGATGAATTAAATCGTGTGGCTTGGTTCTCTTCAGTCTTCTGAGCAGATCCTCTGTGTTGAGAAGCTGGACGACATCCTCATTTACATGATCTTGTAGCCTCAAGAGGTGATGCGGCTTGGCTTCGAATGACCTCATTGACAGATTCAATCTGCAGCTCGTAGTGAAGTCTGTCATTTCTAAAATATTGTATGCGTCTACGCAGCTTCTTAGAATTATTCTGAAAGCGCTTTGTCACGGTTGCTCTGTGAACAGTTGCGCACCGTAAGTCCAAAGCTTGCTAGACAATAACACATTGTGGACTGACAGTTTTGACCGTCGGCCCATCAGCCAGTGAACATAAACTTTTTTTTCTTGATGATAGTGTCATTCCAAGGTATTTCGATCATTAATGGTATCGGCTTGTTATAGAGAAAGGCCGTTGATCCTTTTGTTAGTGAAATCGACATGCACCCCCTTTGTCTCATTCATTCTGACTCTCCATCTCACTGTTTCGATTCAACTTGGTATAGTTTCCCATTTATAATTGCAGTATCGTCCGCAAACGTAGCAAGACCTTCAGTTTCGGGTAAGTTAAAACAGTAATGGGCCCAGTACGTAACATCTTTTTTGGCTCTGAAATTTTTTTTATACAGAAATATCTGCTGGAATGTGGGACTGCAAGAGTGTTTGGTCTGGTAGCATTTTACGAAGACAATAAGACCTTCATTTGTCAAATGCCTGAGTCACATCATGTAAGCCTTTGTTATCGTCAATAATACAGTTATTCTCCAAAAGGTGTTTACTTATATAATGCGATTTAGGAGTTTTTCGAACAACTTGGACAGAACTGGCAGGAGTGAATTCATTTTTCCGGCTTGAAATTCAAGAATCTATTTATGATCTTTGTTATTTTGACAACGACTTTTCTGGGCAGGTGCTCTAAGATTCCTGTAATTAAGTCGTATCCTGGCGCTTTTTGAATTAATCTCCCTCTGAATTGTTCTTTGCACCCTTGAGTGACCAAATCTGATATTGATCAAATTATAGATGCGCCCACAATCGTTATTAAATGTTACGAAAATTTTTCAAACCATTACTTTCAATAATGTAAGCCTTTGTAATCGTTCAGCGAAAATTGTTTACTTATATCCACCTCGAATTTTTTTCATTTCAAATGCGTACAAAATCGCCATCAACACAGTGAAAACACCGGAAAATCCCTTCCAAATTACCTCAGTAGGGTTACTGGTGGATGTTGAAATCGATTTGGATGTATTTCATTTGTGCTGAATCGAGTGGAACCACCCTTAGCCAATGGTAGCAAACTATTGTGTCCAAAATACCCAAAATTAGGTCCACAAATAGCCTAATTATCATGATATGCAAGTGGGTTGTAGTACAACTAGTTTTATGGGGTGATAATAAATTGGAGCAAGTAACGACCCCACAGATACAAAAAAAGGTTCCCAGGCAAAGGAACTAAGAAGAAAACCCTTTATAGACTAATAAGGCATCACTAAGAACTTGACATGAAATAAACTTCGTAATTCGATAGATTGATGTAAACATTCAGCCAGTGGAAGTAGTAAGGGTTTTTTTTAATGGCTAGGATTATTGTGACATTGTAGAAGGGTTACCACAGGTTACCACTAGGATCTATTGTGACATTGTAACTTAACGTGCTCGTATTATCATAGAGTTTTAACTAGTGTATATTTTACTAGAAGTTGATGACAACATGAAACGACCAAATCCATTCATTTTACATTGGTTCTGTATAATAAAGACTGCTACATTTGTTCGAAACGGTTTCCCACAAACTTAATCAATCTGGGCGTCCATGTCACAAGACAGCTTGATATATGCATCACGTTTTTTCGTTTACTATACAAATCATGCGTTTCATGTTCAAGTTGGCAGGGATCCACTAATGATTGCACGTCCATTCCCTACTAAGAAATGAGGAGTAGAATCACTCTCAAATACTACACAAATTCGTAGAGATTAGCCTGCTAAGTAGCGTTTTTAACGACCGAATTTGACATTCGAAAATCAAACAGATTCGGTTAAGAAAATGAAGCACACAATCCGTTCTATCGATTGTTCTTTCCACAGTATGACGGTAAAATGGCACATAGTCACTGTTTTGTTGTTAATACGAAAATAATTACGAGAATACCCACAAATAACGTTTGGGAACTGTGTCTGGGTTTTGCTGCCTGTAATTTCAAAGCTATTTGAGAAACTCATCATCAATCGATTACATATCATAATTGAGGAGCGGAAACTGATCCCAATACACCAGTTTTGGTTTCGGAAACAGCACTCCACCATTGATCAGGTTCACCAAATTGTGACTGTCACAGAAGAAGCGCTAGAACAGAAGAAGGTTCAGCCATCGTTCTAGACGTGTCACCAGCATTCTATCAGTATGTCGAGTTGCTCGAATCATATTTATTAGATCGGTATTTTCGCATCAAACAGGACGATGCATATTCAGTGCAATGAAAATAAACCCTGGTGTACCCCAAGGAAGTGTATTAGGCCCACTACTGTACCTCCTGTACACCAGTGACTTACCAGAAGCAGATCAAAGCACAACAGCAACATTTGCAGATGACACTGCAGTCCTGGCAGTAGGTGAAAGCAACAATCAATAAATTTCCAAACTTTTTTTTCAAATTTATTTATTGCAGGAAGTAATAAATAACTTATTAACAATATTATTCTGACTTAAATTCTCTACATAATTATTGGGACTCAAGATCCATACTGTCCTTCTGAGGTTCGATACTAAAAGTTCATATGGTTTTGTGCGCTTGAGGCGCCTAGTTAGGTCTTGTACATCAAGTAGCTTCACAGCTTCTTCATTGACATGAGGTCTCGGTAGCCCTCTGTTTGATTATTTCGTCTATGCTGTCCACTTCCAGTTCTGAAGAGCATCGTTTCGAAAGTACCAAGGCGCGTCAGTGATGCACCGCATTACGTTCGAAACGCTGGATAATCAGTCTATTGGTTGGTTCAAACCGAACATCAAAATGGAATCAATCTGAACGTCAGTGCGCGTTGACTTTATCAACTACATCCCTTCTTTCTTCAACAACGTGGGAATTCCCTACGCGAATGAAGCCAAATACCTGGGCATGACGCTTGACGCTAAGCTCAGATAGACAACAAGTAACAAAATGCATCAACGAAGAATGTACTGGCTAATCGGCCGAAGATCCACCATGACCATTGGTAACAAGCTGCTATTGTACAATCAAGTACTAAAGCCAGTTTGGGAGTATGGAGCGCAGTTGTGGGGCTGCACAGCTCCAACCAATAGACATATAATCCAACGTTTCCAGAACACCGTCTTACGATGTATCACGGATGCATCGTGGTATTTCCGAAACGATGCCCTCCACCCTGAACTTCAAGTTGACACCGTGGATGAAGTTATTAAAAAGCGATCTACTGCTCACCTTAACAGACTCAAATATCATGTAAATGAGGAAGCTGTCAAGCTTCTGAATGTACAAGGTATAACTCGTCGCCTTAAGCGAGTAAAACCATATGAACCTGTGTAGGAAGTGATTGTGAAAGTTAAAGAGACATGGGACTAAGTTGTGTACCTTAACCCTGAAATATATGTATATTCGTAAAACAAGTCAAATTAATACTGTTAATGCGTTTTCTCCGGGCAATAAGAGAGTTTAAAAAAGTATTGAGTATAGCCTGCCACTTGTCACACTGGGTATGCAATTTGACAGGAGTACGGATACGTGTGATGAAATTCGACGGCGACCTCATCTCATCTGGCTATGAACGGATCAAAACAAGGCGTGCGATGTACGTGTGCCGCTTCGATGGTTGTATTGCTTGGATGAAGAGGCAGTTTTGGCGGTTTCGGCGATAAACATTCTGATGTGGGGGCGCAGGCAGGTAGTCGTACACGTCCATACAGACAGGAGCGGGTGCTGTAACGATGTCAACCCCGGGCTGCCGCATCCCAACCCTCTCAACCTCGTTATTCCCTACGATATCGGTATCCGTGGACGCGTGACGTTCAGCAGTTACCGTTCGGTATCTGGGATGATTTGCTCCTCGGGTGAGTAACGAAATAAAAAATAAACGGCAAATCCTCGAGGTACGACCCCCGCGCACGCGACGGCCGCCCCTTACGTATTCCACCTCAACTAGCTGACTTCATAATAACCCAACCTCCACGCGACACCCGCTAAACGTCGCATTAATCTGATTCATTCTCTCTATTATTAAATTAAATCATTCGAAGGAGGTATTTAGTGGCCGTCCCACTACCGTATTTCACGTGTATGAAGTAACTTGGCGTGAAACTAGAAAACCAATTAGTGAACGACAAGTTTCTCTATGGATCAACTCGACTGAGAGTTATGGATGGAAATGAACATTCAACACGGGGCCACAATCTAATGCTATGAATGAAACGATTTACAAGCGACGAACGTTTCACCTCTTCCCTCGTATTTTTCCCAGCCATCAATGACACTTTTTCTATGCCCATTGCTTAGCATTTGGTGTTTGGTTAAAAATTAAGACGTAGGAGTTAATTCTCCATTTCCCCATCTGCCGTTTTTGGTTTATTATTCAATAATAAACCATTGTAATCGCTCTTGAAAAAAATTCTAACCCCCCTTGAAAATTTCATGGTTTACGTTTCAGAGGGTGTAGAATCCAAATCTGCAATAAAAATTTTTCCGCCGCCGTACGCACGATTTCTCTTAAACGGCTGGAGCAAAAAATCTGCAATTTTTAGGAAAAATCCATGTTGGTCCGACAACGCCCCAATTCTTTAGCCAGCTCTCTCACTTAATTTAAAATGGCCTTTAAGGGTTGTCAAAGTTTCGTATATAAATAGAATATTTTTCCATTGTAATCGCTCTTGAAAAAAAAAAAAAAAAAAAAAAAACGCTGCAAATTATTTCGCTGGGGTTTATTATTCAATGATTCATGATTTGAATTTCTATGTACTAAGCTTTGGAGTGTGCGTGTTTCACAGGTGATAGAGCGATTTTTGAATTTCAGGAGATATGCATAGGGCACGTAAATCTGTTCTCAACCAAAATACCTATTTGGATTGTTCAGTTGGTCATGTTCGTGTGGCACCTGAAATTCAATAATCACTCTCTCACCTGTGAAACACGCACACTCCAAAGCTTAGGTAGAAATTCAAATCATGAACATTCAGATCCGTCGTGTGTGGCCGCCTTTAAGCGATTTCGTCTGAATAATTTCCCTTCAACACTCACATCATTCATTCATTTTCCGGGCGATTTCTGGCATAGACCACTTTTCTTGAGTGTGGACAGGCTTTACCGAAACGTCTTCTCCTACTTCGAGTTCGGGTAATTCTTTTACTCTGATGTCGTGGTGCTTTTTGTCTTGCCGACGCTTGAAGTCTAGGAATTCTGCAACTTCGGTGGCTACCTCAGGAGTGAGCATCCTAGTTGCTATCGGTACACTCGTTCTCGTTCGCCTGGGCATGAATCTTTGGACTGAGCTCGTGTTGACTCCCTAAGTGGGCAGCGTAGAAGTCAGAGCTCTCGTACACACTTTTTTAGTAATGACTTAGCAATTTTTACGGCCGACCCTGCTTTGCCGTTTGATTGACTATACATGTTAGATAACGAGGATTGTGAGAATTCCGTTCTCTAGAGAAAGTACCAAACTCGTGGTCCATGAGGAGCACTGTCGGACACTAGAACGTTTGGTATTCCATAACGAGCGACATTTTCTTTACGGAATTTTATCAGAGAGGCTGCCGTGTTGTCAGTAAACTTTTTGGTTCATGTCCATAACACATATGTTACTAGATATTTTTCAATCAATACATTTAGGATCATGTGATATGCAACAGCAAACTATGATATCATTTTACCACGGGTGGTTGTGGCCGATCTTGGCGCCGAAATATAGTACAAATCAAAAGAAAGGATGCATGCAGGAAGACTGGTCTGGTCAATTTAAACCCGAACCTTATAATAGTAGAACGTCGTTTCGGCCATATGCACACGTGTGCGGGGCATCTGTTGATAACCGAAGAGCCTGTTTCCAGCCGTGGACGATCGGGCAGAGGTGGGAACGGGGGGCGCCATAAAAATTTAATTGTGGCAACGGGAAAAGGCGTCCCGAGATGAGAGGACCGCAGCCCCCGAGCTGGTTCCCTGGAGAGTCCTCACATCTGAGACGACGAACCTTCCAATTTTAAACGAGTTCCGGACAAAGTGTTTGGGATGCTGCACACTGTGTGAAGCCGACTTCTTCAACCTGCTGAATGACTGCGAAAGATGGTCAAGCCTAATTCTCTATTCCAAACTGCCAAGAAGGTACAGGAGTGAACTAGTGCGTGAGTTCAATTACAATTGATCGTTAAAAAACGCGCGCGCGCGCGTAAAATTAAAATTAAATAAACTGTATGAATGTAACCAGTGATTTTTTGTCTTGGTTTGTTTGTTATTAATGATTATTATTATTATCAATTGTTGCTATGAAAATTATATAACACGTATTACGTATTTTATAAAGGAATTAGCTAGGAGTTAGATGTGGTAAACTTTTCAAGAGCTGCGAGATGCTCATCAAGTGACGGCCTGATGGCCATGACAGTCTTCAAACCTTTTTATAAAGAGAAATGATTGTTTAATAATTTTGTATCATATTTTTGACCTTGGACTATCTCGGAAGAATCTTGAGGATGGGTGATGATCGCTGGCCCAGGCTTTGTTTGAACGAGCTGATCAAACACCATGTCTCGGGCAACAGTTCTCTTGAGTACAACTGGGTTTCCATGTTGGACTCCATCTTTAAGGGGCTTGGGGTGGTATTGGACTGGGACGCACTCGACTCTAACATCTTCAAGTGTACTCGAGACAATATACTCTCCAGATACAGCAACCATTGCCTCAGTCAAGATATCCAGAGAGTGCTGAATTCCAAGTTTAGCTCCTTGTACCGAACAGTGGTGGACTTTGGTGGCCGCCAGAGTTATCTGGGACTTGGTGGTAACATCCATAGAGAGCGAGTAATCGCTCAGCTACGATTGGCACCCGAATCATCCACACTCTGTGACACAGTCTACTTCTACCACAAGCGCTTTAGATATACCTGGAAAAGCAACGAGCTCTGCTCAATATGCAAT
This sequence comes from Creontiades dilutus, assembly GCA_031894815.1. Taxonomy (NCBI): domain Eukaryota; kingdom Metazoa; phylum Arthropoda; class Insecta; order Hemiptera; family Miridae; genus Creontiades; species Creontiades dilutus. The sequence continues at coordinate 34,900 of JAVIWC010000735.1, read as the reverse complement.
AGAGCTGAGGCTGAATCTCTCTCCCACTTTCTACTTCGCTGCCCACAATACCATCCTCACAGGGTTCACTATCTGCGGAATTATGTTCATCTGCCACTCCCAACCTCCACGGCTTCAGACGATATTGAGCTGAGCTCCCTCCTGGACGTGGGCTCTGATAGAGGCAAGATGTGGGCCCTCTATCAATTTACCATCCACTCGCTGAGGCTGAGGGCATTCGCAAGAAACGAATGGTGAACCTGTACTGTACTGCTATCCATGGACAATTCCCCTTGCTTCCCCCCATTACGATTTCACTAAATTAATGTTGAAAACTTTCTTTTATATTCTCCTTTTGAAGTGTTTCCTTATTTTGATGTTTCCCCCCTTAAATTTATTTTTGCAACTACCCCATCTTCTATACAGAATATCTTTTTATTTTCATGCTCTACCACTTTGAGTTATAATACTTCTGTGAAACAATACTATATATATTTATATCTTTTTCTTTCAAGTTGCTGGATATACCAGAACTCCTTGTAACAGTCATATAATGACTTTATACAAATAAACAAATTGATTGATTGATTGATTGATATATCATATTTTTACATGGGCTAACTTTGTTAGAGAATTTTTCAATGAAGGTACTTACTACTACTACTGGTTTTGAGTATCAGGTCAATCTTGCGAAGCAAAATATGTCAGGGAATGTGGCAAAAATAGTATATCAAGGTGTGTTTGAGTCTCATATTCAGTATGGATTGAGAGTTTATTCTCTTGTTTCTCATTATCTTTGGAACATTATTCAAAGTATCCAGGCCGTCTTTTTCTTGGGCATGACATCCCATGGTTACTTCTCCCACACACCATACCTGTCATTCCACCCTGGTCAGGAAAACACCACATTCCACCTTGTGACGGATACGGTTAGTTTGCCTTTCAAGATTCTTGAATCCGGCGCCTCGGGAGATATACCAGACGCCCTCCAGCATCAGGGGCATCGTCTGTTACTCACGGACTTTCGAAAGCGCCCGATGCTCCACAGAATCGAGCGCAACGTGGTGCACGGTACCCACCTCTCCACAGTCGCACAACTCTTTCTCAGTCAAGTCAAAACCATGAAACTTTTCTCCCAGATATCATCCGGGTCGTGTGGGAATCGAAGAACATCCACTCAACATTGATTCTCCGTTTTACGTTCGACAGCCACTCACACGTCCACCAACCCTTCATGCTCTCATCCCGTGTACTTTCCCACTCATCATACAACACCTTCTCCAATGTTCGCGTCCTCTATGCCCCAACCACTCCATTTATCCATTCACTCTTGGTCTATAGCCTACCCAGATCGATCGGACAGGCCCCAGCTATCAGACATACTGGATCCGCCTATAAAAACAGGTGCAACTTTTTTTTTGTATGAGCCATATAAAAGAAGAAGTTTATCGGCATAATAAAAGAAAGTAAAAGATTCTTTCTGCTTTACAAAATAAACAATACCGACATGGTTTTCAAACCGTCTGTCGGTGCTATCAACAGGTATAACAAAAAAACTAGTATGGTAAACAAAATACAATAAAGAGAAATTAAAAATTTAACCCTTGCATCAACGCAGTGGCACATCGCCAGGATATCCTGCTGAAAGCGACCAGTTGAGGCCATCCACCGCCATCCAGCAAAGCCAGCTCATTCCGAGAAACCACGGTCTTACTGAAAACGGCAACTCCAAACTCCGCAAGTACTGGGCAAGTACAGAGAAAGTGGTACACGTCTTCATGGAAAGGATTGCACAGTACACACTCCTCGTTACGATCAGTGGCATACGGCTTTGCATGTAAGAGCCATATAGAATAACAATGTTATCTCATTGAGGACAAGCAGCTTGGTCATTTATAGCAATCGTGATTATCCAATTACTGAAGAGATCGAAAAAACTGACACTATTATCGGAAAAATAGGCGGCATCGAATAAAAGAAACCCCACGGGAATATTTTTAGAAGTGAGGCTGCTAGTCAGATGTGACATTTAGGGTTTGTCTTGCGTTGAACAAGGAGATGGATGGGGAGATGTGATCGATAATAATCCAATCTCTAGCGCCTTATTTAGTGAGGTCAGTTCCGTTGAGCTCTCAGGAAAGGTATTGCGTGTTTCCGAGAAAAATGACGGAGAACAGTGGAAAGACTTGAGCCGCCTTCCCCGACACTTTGAACCGAGCTCATGTACCTAGGCGTTCTTAAAAATTGTTTAGTCTGTATTCTCTAGACAAATATAATTTAATAATTTTTTATAATGAATATAATTTTTAAATTTTTCAATAACTAAATCTACTTTTTGTCACTTGTCCGCCGTACGCACGATTTCTCCCAAACGGCTGAAGCAAAAAAGCTGAAATTTTCAGGAAAATGCTTTTGAAGAACACTCCACGAGGAATCGAATGAGCCCCTCCCCGGTTCCGAAGGTCAAACCATTCCCGATCTATGGCCCGATTTATGGTGCCAACATTCGCGATATTTTGGTTTATTATTGTTTTTGTGTTGCTATCAGTAACCTAGTGATGTAGTGATGTAGTAATATGGATACTGGAGTGAACTCCTAAAAGGCTTTGTGGCCTATACATGGGTTGAAGAATTCTGATAAACGTAAAAAACGCTGCAAATTCTTCCACTGGGGTTTATTATTCAATTGGCTTGCGATCATGATTTGAATTTCTACTAAGCTTTGGAGTGTGCGTGTTTCACAGGTGAGATAGAGCGATTATTGAATTTCAGGAGATATGCATAGAGCACGTAAATCTGTTCTCAACCAAAATACCTAGGTATTTGGATTGTTCAGTTGATCATGTTCGTGTGCCACCTGAAATTCAATAATCACTCTATCACCTGTGAAACACGCCCACTCCAAAGCTTAGTAGAAATTCAAATCATGAACGCAAGCCAATTGAATAATAAACCCCAGTGGAAGAATTTGCAGCGTTTTTTCTCTCAATTAATTGATTAAAAAAACACACAGACACACAGACAGACACAGGAACCAAAATTGTTCAGAAAGGTCTAAAACGCAAAATGCGAGTGGAATTTTTGATTTTGGAGACAAAAAAATTTTCACATTCCGAAAGTGAAAACAATGCTTCCGCTACCTTAGTAGACTCGGAAGCAAAATCTTAGTTTCATTTCTAATTTCCTTTTTTGCTTCCGAGTCAGCGTGTTCACTTGTGTTCACTTTCGGGAGCCAAAAAATGTTTGTTGTCTGAATTCAAAATTTCCACTCGCATTTTGCGTTTCATAGCCTGCTGAACAAATTTGGTTCCGAGTCTGACGTCTGTCTGTCTGTCCGCATTTCATTGTTACAGCCATAACTTCCACAATTTTGAATGAATTTAGCTCATATTTTGAGGGACTATGCGGATAAGGCCTCTTGAGGTCCCATATCATCTCAATATAATCAGCGGTACGCTCTTCGCATGCGCTCTCGTGGAATTAATAAATTTTCGTTTTTCCTGCCCGCCTGTGATGACTAAGTTACGAATCTTTAGGAAGTTTGAACAATTACATCAACATGTTTCATCTAAAGTTTTCTTTATTTTTTATTCTATAATGGTGTCACTTTGGGCCTTTGGGGTTTCCTTCCAGCGGGCCGTAGTTTGGAGACCCCTGCTCTAAAATATTGATAAATAATAAAATTTGCGTTGGACCCATTTGTGTTTATAAATTATTGGAGAATTGCTCTAAAATGTGAAATTTAAACCGTCTTTGCGAGGTCGCCATTTTGTATTTCACTCATTTTATGACGGCTGACAATGAGTATTACTCTCAGCATGGACTAAATTATCAAATTTTAATCTCAAACCACCCCCTGAAGATGTCACCGATCTTCCGTCTCGGCTACGGGGCTAAGTTCTTTTAAGGGAGTTGCCCTGAAGGGTGAAGGGCGGGATGAACAAAGGTTTACCCTTTCTCTTCCCTATCACCCCCCTTCACTATCCTATCACCCTCTACGTCCCACCCTTTCACTAACCAACGTCCCCCCTATACCCCTCTCGTTCCGACATCCCAGCCGTCACTACCTCCTATCACCCACCTGTCACCGCTTCCTCCGACCAGTTATAAACATCCCCCACCGCGACCTGTCACCGATCGCCTCGAACTTCTCAATCGCCGCTGTCCCATCCCAAGTTCGGAACAAACTCCCAGGTCGGTTTTGTCCCAGCAACTTACTCGCAAGGCAGTCGGTGACGTGATCCAACGTTGCATTAGCACCTTCTCAGTCACATCTTGGAAATCAGCGAATCCCATCTCTCTCCCATTCAATTAGAAACTAGTCTTCCCATATAAAGTTGATTGTTTTGCTCCATTCAACTTCTTTTGTCCACAACGAATTCATCTCTTTAATTTGATCACAAATCGTAACAATGTGATAAATAAGGTATGCACAAATTTTTGACAAAACCATATCAAAATTTCAAAAAATGCATTTCTCACTGATCCGATAACATGATTTGAGCATTAATGATGGTGGGTTGCAGTTTTTGAGATGTGGATAAATTGGCGCGAATCTTGACAGCAGAAGCCTTGTTTTTTCGGGATCCAAAAAATTTTTGTTGTCCGAATTCAAAATTTCCACTCGCATTTTGCGTTTCATAGCCTGCTGAACAAATTTGGTTCCGTGTCTGTCGGTCTGCCTGTCTGTCTGCATTTCCTTGTTACAGCCATAACTTCCACAATTTCGAATGAATTTAGCTCTAATTCTGAGGGATTATGCGGATAAGGCCTCTTGAGGTGCCATAGGAATTTCGTCTCAATATAATCAGTTGTACGCTCTGCGCATGCGCTAACGTGGAATTCTTCAAAGAGGTATAACATTCACAATTTTGATTCATTTAGCTCATATTATAAAGGATGTTACGAGGAAGCTGCTGTACAGTGTGAACTAGGTTCAAAGCGGAAACATGCGATATCCGTCTTTTGAAGTACATCTTTTGTTTGGGTAAGTGTGTATTTCTGAAATTAATCGCTGATTCAACGACTGAAGTAGACAATGAATTGATAATATCGATGAAAGGAAACTGGATTTTTGGAAAAATTCCCCCAAATCGACGATGATCCCCTCGTAAAAACACGTGTGGGATTGAGAATGTGTCGAAATTCAGCCGAGATTTAAAACGTGACCCCCCCCCCCCCCCCCCCCCCACAACACATTTCGCAACTGCGAAGTGTTCAGAACAAGAAAATAACAAATACGAAGATTCAAAAACGCTGCGAATCATTTCAAAGAGGTTTATTAACTTGAAAAACTAATACAATACTAAAACTAAAAAAATGGAAAAACTATTATTGTGATGATTGGCGTAGTAAACGCATTCAAAAGTAAATCGCAACTTATGATAGATCAACTGAAAAGAAAGGATCTGAAACATTTTCCGTCTTAGAAAGCAAGGATACCTCAGTTGAATTACGATACGTATGAGGCTGAATTATCAAATATTTTGGGACAATTCGAAACGTTTTTTATGATTGCAGTAAATTAGTAAATATAGCATCATTTATGAGTTATCCTTTTTCATGTAAAAACATTGAGGAATTAGCTACTGAAGTTTAATATGAACTCATGTTCTGTTGAAAATGTGTTGGTGCAGATTATATCAGATATGCATCTCAAAGCTACAGCATATGATACAAATTTCTGGTGTTTCATATCTGAATATGAATATCCGAATTTAAGACAAATCGCCCTTCAACTGACGACAATGTTTGGGTCAACTTACTTGTGCGAGCCTGCATTTTCTGAAATGAAGGTAATTAAGTCAAAATATCGCAATCGACTAACTGACGATCATATGTCATCATGCTTGCGATTAGCACTCAGTGGTTACGCACCATCTTATGAAAAGTATGCTGTGGACATGCAGTGCCACACATCCAAAGTCACTCCTTAGTTAAGTTTAACACCATATGTAACTCTTTTGTTTTGTATCAACGAATGAACTCGCAATTTTGAATAACTAGGAGTTTTTTCATTGATATTGTAGAGAAGAACTTAAGTAAACCTAACCCAAACCTTGACTAAAATAATGTAAATTGCGCGGAAAGCTAATATCTATGTACCCTACCTAGGTAGGTAGATTGTATCGTGTATACGACAACCCTTATTAAGGCTTTAGTTTCTAAGTTGCCAAAATTATTTCAAGTTTTCAAGGAAGCTGGTAATTTTTTGTCTGTGTCGCTATTGGGAACAATTTACTTTGCCTTAGTTTTTTCATTGTTACAGTACGGTATTTTTGTTTGGGGTGAAGCCCCTAAATCTTAGCAGAAATCTTTGCAAGTTGCTCAGAATATAATACTCAAAATAGCCGTACGGAAAAGTTCACGGTACCTTACCGTTCTGCTTATTCGTGAGGTAAGCAATTTTTTTCATTTCATGCATGCTCGTATACAAAGTTGGTATTAAGCCCGAACAAAGAAACAGTGTCACTGATACTAGTATCACAAACTCTTCAAATATTCAGTGGTTGCCTAAACTTTTTACAGAACGTGCAAAAAATTATGCTTACAATAAAGTTTTGCATTTCCTGCGCGTGCAGTTCCAGTTCGGTGCGCGTTCTATCGTCCCATTTCTGGTTCTGTGAGCGTTCTATCGTTCCGTTTCGTCGAATTCATTACGAATGAAATAAATACACCAAAAAAGGGCTTTTACCTTATGCATGGAAGTTCTTGATGTCTTCCAACAGGGCTAAGAACAGGTCTGGGCTGTCTGCACGATACATTCTCCAGCAGTAGTGATCGAGGTGTGACTGCAAGCGGTCATTTTTTTCAGCAGTTTAACCTTTTGCGTCCAACCACGATCTCTCTATGCTCTGCGTGTGAGCTCTATTTTGAGGATTCACGAATGATTGTTGGTGGTTCACTGTTTTGTGCACAAATCCGCGACTTGTAAGGCACCGATATGCAGCCCATTCGTCTGGATGTATGTGTGATCCGGCAACACATTCTCGCTCAATTATAGGAATAACAGTGGCCTTGACGCTACGGGCAACATAAAAATATCTGCAGTCATTTCCTTGCTTTAATCCAAATACCAAGGATTTGAGATTATGAGATTGCATTGTTAACTTTGACCTGCGTACCGATTGCAGATAGGCAGACAAAGGAACTGGCACCATAAAGTTAACCCTGACACTTTCAGCAGTTTTGTCCATTTTAGAAAAAATATTTTGAGTAAAATCAAGGAAATTGACCTGTAGAGAGTTCAGAATGACTGAAACCAGCGTCCACCAGCAACGACAAGTTCGTATGAACTTACTTGGTTGGTGTGCAGAAGAAGAAAATTTACTTTTAACTTTTTAAAGATATTTCGACTGTACTATTGTCTTGCTGCCAATAAATTAATATTCTATTCTATTATATTGTGAATTAGAAAAATCACGTGGATCTCCTACGTTAACGTGTAAATTCCTAGATGCGGCTCCTGATTGGTCCCACCCCTTTAATGGATTCTTATGGAACAACATTCCTAGGCGCGTTTCCTGGCTGAACACCGTCTGCTACAGGCCGTGTGCAAACCAGACGAAATTCGGCTAAAATCAGCACGGTTTACATTGAGCGTTATTTACCTCAGCGTGAGGGCCAGGTTTTCTTCAGCTGAAATAGCAGGTTGTGGACCCTATTGCACCCAGCGACGTGAGAAAATGCAGTTGAACTGAGGCACGTTCAGCATGAAAAAAACTCTGGAAGAGGACGGGCTTGTCCTTCAAACGGCAGTGTATCAGAAAATCATAAAACCCTGCATTTCTCCTCTTTCGGATGATGTCAGCGTGGGGTTCGGATAGAATTCCTCTTCCTCCGATTCCAAGATGCTAAGGTGTTTCGGATAGACAGCTCTTCATAAAGGGTTTAATTATTTTCAATTATCGGCATCCGTCCTTAGTTAGAATGTATTCAACCCCAGAATACATTTAGCCCTTACATCTAGAAGCCCATAGTATTTGGTGTATTTGGTTTACAACCCCTGATGCCAACACGCGTCCTATCTGTCTACAAGAGATATATGTAGGTTTTCCAAATCAAATTGAGATCTTTCCAAATCAAATTGAGAATTTTCCATTTTTTCCCCCCTTTTATGGGATGGGAGGAACCCCTGGTCACTGAGACCGCTAGGATCTATTGTGACACTTTCCCAGTTTTATTTAAGAATCTTTTTAATGGCCTCTTCATTCACAAAGTGAAGGAGGTTTACAGGTGTTTCCTCGGCAATATCGCCGGTTGTTAGGGCACCCTTTCCGAAATGCCGGAATCTTATCGATGCAACAGCAGGACAGTCGCAGAGTACGTGTTCAGCTGTCTCCGCTTCTTCGCAACAGAGCCGGCATTCTATTGTCCTGCCCTTACCCATTTTGTTAAGGTGGTACCTTAGAGGACAGTGGCCAGTGAGGAGTCCCACAAGTTTGCGAAGGTCTGTACGCCTCAGTGACAGTAGGGAATGTGCGCGTTTCTTTGAGATTGTAAGAAACCGCTTGGCTTGTCTCTGCTTAGGAGTGTCTTGCCAATATGTTGTTCGAGTCTTGTCCTCCCATTTCTGGACCTGTTGAGCTATATAACCCTTGTTACCCCTAGTTGCGGTTCGGGTCCAATTGGGCTGGACTCTGATCCCTTTTTAGCTAGTCGATCAGCTTCTTCGTTGCCTGTTAGTATATTTACACACAACACAATCCGTTTGGGCCCCAACTTGGTACCTGCCGCCTTATTCGCCCCAACTCAACCCGGCCGAAAAGGCTTTTTCGAAAACCAATATGTACGTCAGGAATGTACTTAGTGAACCAACAACACATCCTGTCAGATGTCATATCTGACGGGGTCGGAACTCGTATCATAACCACCGACCGCTCAAATTGGGTCATGATCATATCCATTCAACTTCCCAAGGCAGCTGCTGAAATTCCACTTGACTAAAAGTGCCGTTCTTTAATTTCATCTCCTTTTTTTCCAAGATAGAGATGAGTTTTAATTTGTTTAATTTACAATTTCTATGTTTAATTACAATTTCTGCGATTTTTTGGTTTATTATTCAATAATAAAACATTGTAATCGCTCTTGAAAAAAAAAAAATTTCTAACCCCCCTGAAAATTTCCTGGTTTACGTTTCTAAAGGGTGTAGAATCCAAATCTGCAACAAAAATTTTTCCGTCCGTCCGTCCGCCGTACGAAGGATTTCTCCCAAACGGCTGGAGCAAAAAATCTGAAATTTTCAGGAAAACTCCTTGTTGGTCCGACAACGACCCAATTCTTCAGCCAGCTCTCTCACTTAATTTAAAGTGCCCTTTAAGGGTTGTCAAAGTTTTGTAAAATCCCATTGTAAACCTCAAAAAAAAAAGTCAAGGCGGCCTAAATTTGAACTTGATTTTTTAAAACTTTCCATGAGGAATCGAATGAGCCCCTCCCCAGGTCTGTAGCTCAAACCATTCCCGATGTATGGGATGATCTTATGGTGCCAACATTGCATCCACATTCCACGCAAAGCTTGCAATCCAACGAATAATGAACGTATATATCATGTTATAATACAAATTATTGGTAGACAAAATGTTGGTAGTTTATCATCTTTGTTGAAGTTTATTTTCAGTGTACGTGTATTATATAATTGTATAAACATATATTCAGTGAAGGGGTTGCCCAGCCACTGCTGCGGGTAGTTTGAGCAAAACTTCTAACACGAAATTTGAACAATCTGTGGGGGACAATGTACCTACCAACGGCTCTTGAAACTGTTTCTCCTTCAACTGCCGTCTTAATCTTGGCAAAAGCGTACTCAGCCGGATGATAAACTACCAATATTTTTTCTGCCAATAATTTGTATTATAAAATAATATATACCTACATTCATTATTCGTTGGATTGCAAGCTTTGCGGCGTTCCATTTCCTTAATTTTTCAAGATCAATTTGGTAGGGAAAGTATTAATTTGGTTGGGAAAAGTATTAATTTGACTGGGAAGAGCTATTATGACAGGGTGATTTTTTATAATCACTTTATTCTTTCTCTCTATAAATCTCTCTCTCTCTCTCTCTCTCTCTCTCTCTCTCTCTCTCTCTCTCTCTCTCTCTCTCTCTCTCTCTCTCTCTCTCTCTCTCTCTCTCTCTCTCTCTCTCTCTCTCTCTCTCTCTCTCTCTCTCTCTCTCTCTCTCTCTCTCTCTCTCTCTCTCTCTCTCTCTCTCTCTCACCCTCTCTCAAGAACACTTTTCAAGTACGTTTAAATTGGTCAAACTGTTGATATGTTTTCAAACAGATATTTTTAAAGGAAACGTTACTAGAAAAATGGACTATGTCGTTTAAAAATTTAAGCTCAAGCTCAAGCTGAAAAAATGTACTTGAAATTTCTTGAAATTTGCAACAAGAATCAATATAAATGACAAAAAAAAACTACAAAAAACTAAACAGAATCTTCGTTTGAATAAAATAATCTTATTTAGATTTAGTTTCTTCGCATGAAATTGAAGGTTACCACTTTCTTTGAACAAGAAATTATCACATTTCGTCTCAATTTGTGACATAAAATCACCCATAATTTTAGAATGAACCAAGTACATTTGCCCAGCTACAGGAGGTGACAATAAATTGATCGTAAGTGGCGGTTTTCAGTGATGCAAAAGTGTCAGCTGAGTTTTGTTGGCTGAGGGCAGAAATGTCCGTCATCGAGCTCTTTTTCTCTCTATTTATTAACCTTTTCATCGGATATTTATTGTTTTCCTTTTGTCTCGTCTTTCTCTTTTTCATTCTCCCCTCCTCTTTGTCTTTCTGTTCACCCCCTTCTCAGTCAGACGGCACTTGAGCTGGAGGTCGTCGGCTTCCACCCTCCGCCAACCTCTAATCGGACTCGTCAATTACCACAGAAGTTTCAAAGCGTCGGAGGCGGCGCGGGGGCGGTGGCCGGCGTGACGATGAGATGGGGTCCGGGGGAATTGAGATGGTTGGGGCGGCGACGCAGGATGCTGAGGGAGGATCATATCGATCTGCGGGGGCAGAGGACGTCGGTGGGGGCGGCGAGTGGAAGTTGTTTGGCGGGAGTTGGGAGAAGCCGAGCGTCCCCTTCGTCGCCGGCACCCCACTCCAGCATACCCCAACATCCCGACCCCTCGACTCCCTTCCCATCCCCTGACATCGCTTTGAAATTTTAAACCGTTGCTCCTCCAACCGGAAATTTCATAATCCGAAACTACACCAAGAACGCTGCAAATTATTTCACAAAGGTTCATCATTTCTCACACCCCCTCCGACGTTTTTGGTCTAACATTACTCAAACGATCAAAAACATTGTCAACTATGACCTAGAAAATCACTAGAAAGGTCTATACAACTTCCTGCGTTAGATAACCCTCCTACGTGGATCACTGGACTACCAGAACTGAGCTCAGAGAAAATGCTTCTTCAGTACACTCGGAAACATACTTAGAAATCCAACAGAAACTAAACAAGATAAAATAAAAACGACCATGTAACTTGGGCTACCGTCAGCCATACGGTCTACCTCAGACCTCCCGTGGAACTTAGCTCTGCAGCCCCACCGTCTACGTAAATAAAAAAATGTCTAATCGACGTTCGCAACGCGCTCTCAGGAAAACATTGGCACGCTGCGTGGTACGTCACTCCCTACCTGACGTGACCGAACCGGCGTTCTCTGTCTAAGAAAACCCAGCTTTAAGTTCTCCCAAACGGCACAACTTCCTCGGGCCAATTTGATTATCACGGTTGGATCCAAAAAAAGGAAAGCCGAAGGATGCAGCTTTTGGAACTTGAGAAGGAATCGCCAAGCAATGTTTAAACTTCCCGAGCTAATAAATAAATGTATAAAAATAAGTAGAAGAAATCAAAGAGTTTCCTCGGCTGATTTTAGTGGAAATTGCTAGGTTTTCTTCGATCTTGAGTGTCTGGTATAGGACCGGTCAAAGCGATACTTATTCCAAAGACGATGCTCACGATGTAACTGTGCCATTGCGATAACAGAGTGGTGAACGGAAAGGATGTTTTGATTAAATAACGTGTAGATAAGCAATAAACGCTGTCCGCAATTCACAACATCCTCCCGAGACTCACTGGCACAACGGCGTGTTTGACGAATTACTGAAACCACCGCAAGTCATAGGAGTTACTAGAAGTGCGAAATATTACAAGTACCGACTACGGTGGGCTGTTTCTTTATTAAATGGTCTTCCTAAGGGAAACACTGATTCATGGACGGATGGTCCATGTATGGCACAACGTGGGACATCGATTTCCAACTTACATTTCCAAATCATTTTGGGAACTTTCCAAATCAAATTGAGAACACTCCATGGCAAAATGATAACATCCTAAATCCAAATGATAGCTTTCTTAACAGAATTTGGAACCTAAACGATTTGAAGTACATTCCAAACTCAACTGAGAACAGTTCATACGAATATGAAAACTTTCGAAACCCAAATGAGAGCTTTTTAAACCATCCGAGATCTGTCCAAACCAAAATGAGAGCTTTCTTAACAGAATTGGCAACCTAAACGATTTGAAGTACATTAACAACTAAATTGAGAACACTTCATACGAAAATGAAAACTTTCAAAACCCAAATGAGAGCTTTTAAAACCAATCCGGGATCTGTCCAAACCAAAATGAGAGCTTTCTTAACCGAATCGAGAACCTAAACGTTCTGAAGTATATTAACAACTAAATTGAGAGAACACTTCATACGAAAATGAAAACATTCAAAACCCAAATGAGAGCTTTTAAAACCAATCCGAGATCTGTCCAAACCAAAATGAGAGCTTTCTTAACAGAATTGGCAACCTAAACGATTTGAAGTACATTAACAACTAAATTGAGAACACTTCATACGAAAATGAAAACATTCAAAACCCAAATGAGAGCTTTTAAAACCAATCCGAGATCTGTCCAAACCAAAATGAGAGCTTTCTTAACCGAATCGGGAACCTAAACGTTCTGAAGTACATTAACAACTAAATTGAGAACACTTCATACGAAAATGAAAACTTTCGAAACCCAAATGAGAGCTTTTTAAAACAATCCGGGATCTGTCCAAACCAAAATGAGAGCTTTCTTAACAGAATTGGCAACCCAAACGATTTGAAGTACATTCCAAACTCAACTGAGAACAGTTCATACGAATATGAAAACTTTCGAAACCCAAATGAGAGCTTTTTAAACCAATCCAGGATCTGTCCAAACCGAAATGAGAGCTTTCTTAACAGAATTGGCAACCTAAACGATTTGAAGTACATTAACACCTAAATTGAGAACACTTCATACGAAAATGAAAACTTTCAAAACCCAAATGAGAGCTTTTAAAACCAATCCGAGATCTGTCCAAACCAAAATGAGAACTTTCCAAGCCTAAACGATTTGAAGATTTCCAAACTAAATCGAGAACATGCATTCATATGCGCATGGATTCATACGATGCATTTGATACGATAAAAAAATACAAAATGTGGAGCATATACGATGAAAAAAACAGCAGTGTAATTCATTCATTAGTTTTTTTACTTTTAAAAAGCTCCTCTCCAACCCAGTTTGGCGATTTTTCAGTAGCAGACACATTGTACATTGTTCCCTAAAAATTTCCCTAAATTTTTGCGTCTGTCTGCATCTGCGGTCACCGCGACGTTTTTTGTCTATTAAGTACCTCAAACGGACGGATGATGTTTTGTTTCTTTACCACAGCAAAAATTGCTTAGTCTTGCGGTTTTTTCCACAATTGTACAGCTTGGAGGTTTGGATACCGTCGGAATCACTAAAATAAGAATCTTGAAAAAAAAACCAGCACGCCGATAACAACAGAAATGTGGTTTTAAATATTTGAGACACTTTTTTGAAAATTACGCACACTGGGTGGTGACGGATCAGGCTGAACCTAGATCCAAGCGACTCAGCACACAAGAAAGTATGTTTAATGACACTTAACTTGCCAATTAAAAAAAAAAACCCTATTTTTTAAGAGTTTTTCACAATTTTTTTTTTAAATTAAGCACACTGGATTTCAGTGGATTGGACTGAAAATGGTCTCATTCGACTCAGCACCCGAAAAACCATGTTTCACGACACCCCACATGCCGACCTTGTCGAAAAATGAATTTTTGGACATTTTTTAACCATTTAATTGTAAATTTGGACCACGATTTCCCGGCAACGAACCTCGCCTGTTGATTGCTGTCGACAATTTTTTAGCGCAAGAACGAAATTTTTAAAGTGATAAATACAGCGTGTCCGGGGTTTTTTTCGTTTTTAGGCCATTTCCAACCAGCGGGCGCCGTAGTGAATTCTCAAGTGATTTAGCACTCCAACTTTTAGAGGCTCATCTGAAAATGAGAGCTCAGATTCGCACACACCCAAAAGACATACAACTGTTTCTTGTGAAATTCCATGACCGACTAAATCACTTGACTTGAAAAATAAAAATAAAATAATGGACGAAAAAAGTGCAATCGTACAACTATCATGTGTAAAGCCGCGTTTACACCGGAGTTGGCAACCAATGATTGCCGACCTTTATCGGCAATTTTGAGTTGCACGCATTAAAACAACTGCAACTCGCATTGCCGACCGTAGTTGCAGACCGATTTTGCGAGTTGGCAACCGAAATTTGGTTTTCCGACCGGAGTCGGTAAAGATCAAAGGCGGTTGCCAACCCCGGTCGGCAATGCGAGTTGCAGCGCTAAAGCCGCGTTTACACCGGAGTTGGCAACAAAAAAATACTTTAAACAAATAACTGAGACTAGTATAAGAGTCGCCACTCGCCAAAATGCGCAATGTAATAGCCAATCTTTCTCGCACTGGAATTGCTTTCCTGTAGTTAGTATCCTGTTTACTAATTATGTGTCCAATACCAACAATTAAACTTTCAAAATCGTCACTCGACATTCTTAAGAAGTTTTTTATACTGCCATCGCATCTCAATTCTCCCGTCAAAGGATCTGTATCGTCTCTATTCAAATCATTTAAAAGATCGCTGCCGCTATACTTTGCTCTTGCCTGCAATGCCGAACCCAGTATCTTCTCGGTCTTTTACATTTTGATAAAATAACACACGCTGCCGCAGGAAGAACAAAACATACTGTCTGATTTTTTTGTTGCACGTTGTAGGTTGCAGACATGAAAACAAACTATGTGCCCAGGTTGCAAGTACAAGTTGCAAACTTCCATCGGCAACTAGCGTCTACAATCGAAGTTGGCAATTTTTTGTTGCCAACTCCGGTGTAAACGCGGCTTAATAATTGTAAGCAATTTGTTTGCAATGTTTTATACCTCTATTTTCAAGAGAGAACATTACATAATTATTAACATGTTTGACAATATTTAGATATCGACGATGCTCACTATCTAGCTGTCAGTATAACGGAATTTCTTCGTAATTTCGTTCTAGTCATTTACGTTTGACATTTTTACAGTTTAGTGGGAAAAATTCCTAGTTTAACATAGGAAATAAAATAAAGGGTGTCCCAATAACTACGCTCCCCCCCCCCCCCCTCTTATTTTCTCTAATTTGGACGAAAAAAAAATCGGAACAACGCTATTCTTCATTATTTTTTGAGTAGAGTTCAAAAATGACAAAATTGCGCAGCACGCAACTGCGCAACCGAAATCAAATTGGTTTTTTCAAATGGAAACCCCCACTTTTTATTGCAGATTCGAATTCTACGGAAAATTTCATGAACGTTTAGATCCTCCATCGATTTTTTGACCACGCGCAACCCGCTCAGCGAGCGCTCAAATATGCTCCAGCTGGATACGGTAGTTTCGCATTATGTAAACAGCAATGTCTAGCTGTGCAAAGGAGAAATAATTCGTGAAGGGAGCAATACTCGGAAAACATTCCACAGAAAATCAATGATTTCCTCCTAATAAAGTGACTTTTTTGGCTGTAATATTGATGCAGTCAAAAAAATATAATTCCATTCGTTTATTAATTTTTTCAATTTTAACTTGAAAAGCGAAAAGGATATCAAACCGTTTGAGTTAAGGTTAATGAAAAGTGACAGTTTGTGTGATAGATCCCAAGAGAAATTGAAACTGTAAAACGTTTAGTGTGTTCAAATACTTTTCGTTTGTAAATTTTGTGTTAGTCTACGATTGATATAATAACTGCGGAAATGTTTTTAAAAATCCGTTCGAAATATGGACTGAGTCCAAACATGTTGGACACCACTGGTGCAGTTTTTTGACAATTAAAAAGTCGAATGAGTCGAAAAATAACGTGTTTTTATTAACAAGTTTGCTGTTTTTGAACTGACTGTATTTATATAACAGCTTTCGTTATGTACAGCGAGATTAGTAAAGAATTGGAGTTTACGGAATCATATTTATGATGAAGTCACGGCCTGATAATCACAAAATAGTCTTTCAACAACAGATTCCGAAACGGTCTTGCGAAAATGGTTATGGTTCAGTAAAAGATGTTCTAATCGAAAAATTGGAAATGGTGGCTCCCTTGGGATATCTACTATACTAGAGCTAAACATTATTTAGAGAAACAAATTTTCGGCAATAAAATTGATAGCCGTCTTTTGCATTTATGCAAAAACCACGATTCAGGAATTCGGAAAAACGTGTAAATGTTCACTTTTGGTTATTTTTCCCAATCCAAGGTCGCCGTTTTCTTTTCCACCTGTTTCGGTTATTTTAATTTACCTGTACTGTTAATGAATTACACGTAGGGGAGTGAGGGGTAATACCGTGCATCGGGTAATGCCGCCCATTGTATCGGGGGAATGCCGTGCATTTCTGAAACGTCAAAAAAATGAGGAAAAGAACAACAAATAACCAACAAAGCGCCAAATTCAGCTGGATTTTGATCAACTCACTACTAGTAGCAGAGATGGGGTTAAGAAGAAGAAGAAGAAAGGTGGAAATCATGAAAAAAATTGAAAGACCTCAAAAAAAGAAAGAGAAGCGCAAGAGAACCAGAAGTGAGAGCTGTGACAGTGATGACTGAGGAGATATCTCTGAGGGAGACCTTGTTGGAGACACAGACGAAGATGTTGAAGAATTCTTGACTTCGTCTTTTGTGGACAGCTTGTGTACAATTTGCCAAGAAGCCGATAATAGTTCGCCAAAGTGGAATTCCGAGCACTGCAATCACAGCAGTCACTACATGTGTTCCATGGGACGACCTGATCACGGACTATGTGATGTATGCAAGGCTATTTTATAATTTTGTAAAGAATGAAAAGCTAAATATTAATGTGGGTTCAAAAAAGTTCTACATACAAGACTGTAGTTTACCTATTTCTAAGTCGTCGTTCATTTTAACTATAGTTTATCGACTGTTTTCATGGTTTTTATTGTTATAAATACATTTAACCTTCTAACTTTGGAAAAAATGGGTTGAATGACGGTTGAGAGGGGAACATAATTCAGTTCTCGGGGTTAGGCGTCATTACCCCACAGTGTGGTAAATGCCGCCCAAAGCACTTTATTAACATTCACGGCTGTTTTTCCTTTTAAAATCCTTTTATGTAAGGGAAATGCTCAGATATCGAAAATAGAATAAATTCTAGAGCCATTCGTGCAAGAAAAACATTTTTATGACGTTCTGTCCCTTAACTGTATGGTTCCAAAGTTAAGTGCACGGCATTACCCCTCGTTCCCCTATACTTTTTGTTTTACAAATTATGATAAACAAAACCACTCACGATATGTACAACCCGTTGGTACAGCCATATTTCCAATCGTCCTGACCATCTGGTTGCAATCAGCTTTGAATTACCTGAGAACAAACAATTTATTCAATTAAAAATGCGTTTCAAAGGTGTTATTTCAAACATAAGCCTAAACGGTATAAGTTCAGGCATTGAGGCAGCCCGATTGATTTCGGCTTTTTGACAAAGAAAATTGATTATCACGGCAACAATCGCCTTAAAATCAAGTTGAATGAGTACAAGAAGTACTAGTAGAATGAAAGGATGTCAGCTGTACACAGAAAACATTGTTTTATTTGCTATTTATACAAAACACGATTTTATAACAGGTAGCTTTCACGAAGTAGCTTTTGAGATAAAAATAAGTTATCCTTAATGAGATGGACGGACTCGCTCCTGGAGTTGGGTCGATATTGGCCAAAAGGATGGTCGAATTATCTCAACCCCCCTCCCATTTACCAGTTTGGTAATCCGTGCCATAAACCATCTGCCTGAAAATTGCATCTAATTTTGAAATGACGAAACCTTCGTTTAATCGATTGCTGCGTTTTCGTTGGTATTGATCAAACAAGTTGTTGGGAAAGTAAGGGAGCAAGAGTTCATGAGGTGTTTTGAAGGCTCGAAGCTGCCTAAGCGGTTTTTTTCTTCTCGCCGTCCCAAGGACGCTCCGGAGGAAGATGACTCCCTCACATTTCAGAGCCGCACGACAACATTCACAACAATAACTGTCTACGTTACTCTTTGACATTAATGAAATTTCTAAAACCAACTAATGACCGCATACAGAAGGTCATTGTGTAATAATTAATTACCAATATACCAGTTAAAAAAAAACTATTGAGGCCTTCAATATATTTTTTATGCATGAGAGTTAAAATAACAGACGTTATTTTATTGATTTTTCTGTTCTAATGACCGGTTGATTCTTCTAATTCTAAAATGTTAATGTAATTCCAGTACGTATGTTTTGCGAATTTTGATCAAATTACTTGTAGTTTATCAAATTTGTTCAGTTTCTGTGTTCCCCAACATGAACTTCACGCGAGTGGCAATCAGGCTTTTGGATGGTGAAACCAATTGGGCGGCATGGAAGTACGAGATCTCGGCAGGATTAAGGGGAATCGTCTCCACTTTGGACGATGTGAACGGAAATAGAAGTAAACCTGAGCCACCAGTTGGGTAGGCCACGAATGACGAAAATGTGTGATCGCAAAATCACTGAGTACTGAACACTGTAAGTGAGATTAGAGACAGCTGGTATGCTCTTTTGCTGGTATGGTTTTCTTAATGAAAAGCTGCCGGATGGTAAAAACTTTGGTCTACTGAAAAAGCAGATTGTTGAATACCTCCTTGGTCTATCCAGAAGGGTTGAATTTTTCTTTCATTATTTACAATAATGATATCAAGGAAGAAAAAAAACCTCGAAAGTTGTTGGCTTAAGTTGTTCAACAAGTTTGCAGAAAAAGGAGAAAAAAGATCCACCTGCCCGCCTTACCTACGTCGTGTGAACCATTTCTACCAAACTACTGAACTAAAGTTTACGAAATATTTCTTCAAAATCCAGGGTTGTGCTCTATCGAAAAACAGAAATCTCTAAAACTTTCGATGTAAGAGGTAAGTTCTTGTTTCTCCGTTCGCTGTCTAATCGCAGGTCTGTCTTTAAACGTGTGGATGCTATAAGAGTGGCTTGAGACAGACCAGTGCAAGATGATGCAAGATGCTACATGGATGTACCAGTACCAGTCAAATTGCAGCCCACAGAGGGGGTTCATGACGCATGCGACATTGAAACTCTTGGGGGGGGGGGGGGGGGGGGGGGGGGGGTAAAGTTGATTGAAACACTGTTTAACGTGACGACATTAAAAAATTTGTTACATCACTAAAACGTAAATAATGATGAACCCAGTAATTAATTCAAGTACGGTATGTTTTTCTATCTGAAAATTTATAAATGACAATGACAATGCTCGAATATTGTTCGTGATTTTGGCGCCGGCACGCGGCATGGTTTTCAATACCTTCATAAATCTTCTTTTAGTTTTAGATAAAATCAGGGGTGCTTACGAGTATATTTTACATTTTTGTTTTGGAAATAGGGTACCAACATGGGGTGCTAGGCGAGGGAGGGGGATGCGTCATGACGCTTGGGGGGGGGGGGGGGGGTAGGCACCCCAGCATATTGTGTCGAGTTTTTTCATAATTCACGTATTACCGTACTAGCGAACTACAGAAGAATAGATAGGTGTTTTACTCGAAAGACACAAATCGGGGGTCTGTCTTTAATTCGTGGATGCTATAAAAGTGGCTAAAGGCAGATCAGTTGCGAGGTGGATGCTACACGAATGTACTATACCATTGCTCATATAGGAGCGACCCCGGACCGCAGGGACCAAAAACCCTTTCCCGGACATCAGGTGGCAACACCGCAGCTGACCCTTCAACTAGGCCGACTATCCCTCATTAGCAGCAGTAAAGCACCTATCAATCTTCCCCTCTTAACGCAAGACGTTTTAGTCGCTTTTGTTGAAAAATGTAATTTTTTGTGAGATTCAAAATGTTCTAGAAAAACAAGTCTAAATTTTATATCATTCGGTTCAGGAACACCTTATCAAACAAGTGTGTGGCCGTATTGCAACAGTATAATAAATTGCAAGAAACGCTGCAAATTTTATTACACATGGGTTTATTATTCTTGTGTCGAACTTTATTACACTTAAACTCATGTTTCTTTGATCGGGCCCTCGAAAGAGTACGAAAATAATGTCATTTTGCACCATTTTGCCCCATGAAAATGGATTTCCTTGCTCTGGGTCAATCGCACAGGTTTGGGACCCACTCCAATCGCTTCAGCGTCCAAAATTACATGGAACACGATGCCCCACACGCCCACATAGGAAAAAACCCATTTTTGTTTGAGTTTGACGAAAACCGCCATTGGGTATTTTTACATAACGTCTAGGTATGTTTTTCCAGTTCAAATTTATACTCGTTGTGTCCCTTTTTTCATGTACATCACGATTCTGGTAATGGCATGATCGAATCAACTATTAGATCACATTTAAATTGCATAAGACTTAAGTACCACAGCGTAATTAGGGTCCGATGCGAGCCCTCAGGCCACTACCTGGAGGCTCGGATTTGAGCAGCGTTGCCAGACCCAGAGGTCTTCAGAAAACCGCAGGGTCGCTCCTACGTGGACAAGAGCATAATCATATTTTCTGGAGTTTTTTTTTTTTTTTTAATAATTGACGTGTTACCATACTAGCGAACTAGTGGAGAATAGATAGGTGTTTTACTTACCAGACACAAATTATAGGTCTACCTTTAAATTTGTGGATGCTATAAAAGTGGCTAGAGACAGACCACTAGCAAGATGGATGCTATAGGAAGTATTAGTGTGTGTAGTGTATTAGCGCACCAGTGAAGCGTAGATGGGTGTTTTTCTATGACGTGGATTTCTATGACTTGACGACACACAGTGTACGAGTATTGCAGCATGGCAGATACCGATGGATAGATGGATTCCGATATCAGCTTTTGTTTGATTTCAGTGGGACTTCTATGTGTTCAGAGTGTAGGAAGAATTGCCTCTGGTTATACAGCCCAATTCTGGTGACCTGGTTCTGATACAGAACTAACAATCTTTGTGTAATCGTTTGCAGCGTTTTTGTTTCCCCTTGGTATATAACACAGGTTCTTCATTGAAAATAATGAACCAAAAAGGTTGAAGTCCGTTCCAATGTAAGCGTTACCAAAGCCGCTCGCGAGCGGTGTTAGGCTGAACGCTTCTGAACCGTTCGCGAAGGGCTCGCGAGAACGAGGTTCCTACAGTGGCTCCTCGTCCCCACAGACCTTGACCGCGAGCTACTTGCCGAGCAAGGCCGCCCGGGCCGTCGCACTCCCGTCAAACTTGACCCTCGACTCACGCACCAACTTCCTAACTGTCAGAGAATTTCGTCAGGAGCACATTACAATTCTGCTCCATTATGCATCGCCACTATGTAACGAAACATTCATTTATACAGAGTGGGTCATTTACCCTCACGAATGAAAAACTGGCAGCGTTTTCTGTGAGGTTTGGGGTCACTTTTAGGTTCATAAATTGCGATTATTTGCTACGAGTGAATACCTACGGATTTGAAACGTATCACTTACAAAATTATTAGAAAATGACACCCCACTTGCCTGTGTCAGCTAACACCCCGAAAAACACACATCAAAATCAAATAAAACAACACATCTATGTTGAGGCGATCGGGCTGGCTAGAAGAGAATATCCAACCCATGGAAGATAAGAAGATGGAGGATTTGCGAAAATTTGCGAAAATTTACCTTTACAAATTCAGAGGCCTTGTAAGGCCTGTACGTCGCACATAGGTCCAGAACCCAAAAAACATTCCCCGCATATTTCATCTGGAGTGGGCGTAAATTAATTACATAGTATTAGTAAAAGTGGAACCGAATGAAATAGCCGGGATCAAGTTCCAGAAACCGACTGTGTGATGCTTCACCTCACCAGTTCAGTCATGTTTGGAGCTACGAGTCTTTCAGAGGTCATCGAAGAATCGCCGCATAATGAGCTCATCCAGCATAAGTGGAATATTTACCGCCCAAACTAAATTTCAGTGGCCAGTGAGAAGACCTTATTCCGGTTTCGATCCTCACAATGAATTCCAGGATGTTACACATACTCGTACCATCGATAGACCTATTCCGGCAAAGGATCGATGTCTCCCATCACCAGGGGGTTATCCAGTTCTGTCGCACGGGCGTTCAAGTGGGGGAGGAGTCCGTATCACCACCTGGGATGACTCCGATCTCGTCTTCCGAGAAACAATGATTCATCGGAACTGAGGTTTTTTTTTGTTAGACCACCGACCGCAGCCTGACAGACGGCCGTTGCAGAAGGCCGCTCGTGCCAGGGGGGTCTCTCCTCACTGCAACCCAACAGAAAGCAGTCGGGTCATCGAGAACACTCACGATGGTTCATTGTTTACAGTAGTAAACCGGGAAAAACGAAAAATTACAAAAACAAATACCAATTTAATTAATAAGAAATTAAGCCAGTTACACTCAAGGAACTGAAAAGTGAAATAAAAGTAAACATGAGCGTGAAGAAGTCGCCAGGTTACGATTTAATCAGTCGTGTTGAAAGAACTCCCTGATAAAGCCGTACGGAAACTACTTCACATTATCAATGCAGTTTTTCTTCTAAAATATGTACCGCGTCAATGGAAAGTGGCCGAAGAAATAATGATCCCTAAACCAGGAATGTCACCACACGAGAAGACAGGATATCGCCCGATTTCCCTTCTCCCAGTAATCTCAAAGCTGTTTGAAAAATTACTTTTGAAACGACTCAAACCAATGATCGAAAATGGGGGACTCATTCCGAACCACCAATTTGGATTTAGACAACGTCACTCCACGATTGACCAAGTTCATAGAATCACTCACATAATAGAAAAAGCCTTGGAAGGCAAACAAATTGTAGTGCGATTTTCCTAGATGTTGTTCAAGCCTTTGGCAAGGTTTGGCACAAAGGCCTTGAATTTAAACTGCACAGAGATCTACCAAGGCAGTTCTATCTACTTCTAAAATCTTATCTTGAAAACCGACACTTTAGGGTGAAACAAGATGACCAGTTTTCCGGTCTGAAACCCACATCAGCTGGCGTCCCTCAAGGCAGCGTCCTCGGGCCTGGGTGTGTACACTAGGGACATCCCCGTTAATGAAAACACTGCAATTGCTACCTTTGCAGATGATACTGCAATCCTTTCCGTAGGGAATGACATAGAAACTTCTACCCGCAAACTTCAAACATCAGTGGACGAGGTTGCTAAGTGAACTAAAACTTGGAGAATGAAACTTAATGAATCCAAGTCAGTGCACATAAATTTCACAAATCGCAATTTCACTCCTTTAGGAATTCAAATCAATTCTAATACAATTCCATATGCCGAAACAGTAAAGGATTTGGGAATAACCCTCGACTCCAAACTCACGTGGAAACACCACATTGAAGAAGAAAAAAGAAGAACTTAAAATTAAATTCAGAAGAATGTACTGGTTGTTGGGTAGCAAATCCCAACTTTCATTGCATAATAAAGAGCTTATTTACAAGCAAATTCTCAAACCTATTAGGACTTACGGAATTCAGCTCTGGGGTTGTGCCAAGAAATCAAATATTAAGATAATACAAACTTCCCAGAACAAGATACTAAGAAGTATGGTGAATGCACCATGGTATATGCGTAACGACGATATTCACAAAGACTTGAGAATGGAAACCGTTCAAGAAACCGTCCTAAAATTTGCAAAGAAGCACGCAGACATGAGAACCTGGAGATGCTCCACGTTTTGGACAACAGAGGAGAATTTCGGCGTCTCAAGCGAAACAAACCATCGGATCTCGTATCGTAGTGCTGGACCGATATTCGTGCACATAAGAACATTGTGTGAGAGTCTAGTACATGATATAAATAGGGTAAGACTCTTCAAAGTGAACTTTTAATTTTATGGAAGAAAATACTGATAAATGAATGTAATTTTGTAAATGTTATTCAGTCGCAGTAATAAAATCACGAAAAAAATTAATAAAAATACACAGAGTAAGAAAAGGTAGAGCGAACATCTTAACGTGAACAATTAATAAAAATACATTTTTGGTTTTTATTTGATTAAACTGTAAATAACGACATTGCCAATTATAACGCATGGCTCGTGCCATTGAGAGGTTTGGGAGGTGACTTTGACTTTCAAAAATTGCGATATTTTGATGCTTTTGATGCGGAGCAGCAATTTGGCTACCGAAAGAATGAAATCACACACACACACACACACACACACACACACACACACACACACACACACACACACACACACAAACACACAGAGTTAGGGAAAAAAGAAAATCAGATTAGTTTGGCAAAATCAATTTAAATTTTTGGCATATTATCAAATTGAAAATTTTAGCAAAGTACTTAATTTGAACCTTTGCACAAATCAATTTTAATATTTTTGGCATCTCAATTTAAACTTTTCACAACCCCAACTAATCCAACATTCCACCCCATATAATGATCAATAAACGTTTTTTCTCTCGTTTTTCTCTCTCAATTAATTGATTTAAAAAAATCTTGGTTTCATTTCTAATTTCCTTTTTTGTTTCCGAGTCTGCGAAGCATAGCAGCGGAAGTCTTGTGTTCACTTTCGGGAGCCAAAAAATGTGTGTTTGAGTTTCATAGCCTACTGAACAAATTTGGTTCCGTATCTGTCGGTCTGTCATTTGTCTGTCCGCATTTCCTTGTTACAGCCATAACGTACACAATTTTGAATGAATTTAGCTCATATTTTGAGGGACTATGCGGATAAGGTCTCTTGAAGTCCCATACGAATTTCATCTCAATATAATCAGCGGTACGCTCTGCGCATGCGCTAACGTGAAATTCTTGAAAAAGGTATAACTTTCACAATTGTCATTCACACAATGTACATCCTTAGCTCGTATTTTCATTTGTACCAACTTCTATTGATTGTCTCCAACTATATTTCCTTAAGAGTACTTATGGGGTCATTAAACATGGTTCTACTAAAAGAAACTTGTTTTACATTATTGGAAACATTATTCGCACCAGATGTTATCGTATTGATTCATAGAAGAAACAAAATTGACAAAAATAACAATAATGATTACACGTCACAGGTATCTCTCACTGTCTTCGTGTCGATACAGGGGCTTCCGATTTCTTCAGCTTTCAGAGCTCGGTCATCACTGTCACCAGGGAGGCGGCGGTGGCTGTTGACACAGAGTTGTGTACAGTTGAGGGAAGGAGCCGCCCTAATTGATTGCTGTCGACTGGGGAACGAACTGGTGGACGAGAACCTACAGCAAGCAGCAGACCTGTCAGATCTGTCTACCTCGAGCAAACAGCTTCCTCGTTATCGATGGATTTCCAAATCACGCGCACGCTGTTTTACTTCCTGAAGGAGGTCAGCGCCTCCCCGTTGTGCACTTTAATCGAAGCAGGATTTCTTAGCGGGAGAAAAAAATTGGCTTCTCCTTCCATCGTTGTTTATTTGCTACCTCAATAATTTCGCCTAGGTAGTTGGCCTCATCAGAGCTGTCACGCTATTGTTTATTTTCCTAGGTATTCTTCCTTCACAGGGCTTTTGATTGGTATCCGTTCCCTTCATTCTTGCAGGTTACGTTCGTTGATCAATAGAGAAATGAACGAGGTATGGAACCATTCTGTGCTGACCTTCTGACACGAACCTACCTCTTGGTTTCACCATTTTGACGTGCAAAATATTTTGACCAGTTTTTGGTCCTTTGCGTCTATCCTATACGTGAAGCGATCGGGCTGACTAGCTGGTCCACGTCCGACAAAACGAATTGTTTAAATCAACTCCAGGGCTTTCTATCGCCTGTATGGCAAACGAGCATTGCAGATTTCGAATCTACGCACCTTTAACAGTAAAGTGGCAAGTTTGAGTGGGGGTTATAACTAAGGTGACCAGACGTCCCCGTTTTCAGGACGCTGTCCCTGGTCCCAAAGCGTCCCCGTCTATGTCCCGGGGTTTCCGAATCTGTCCTCTATGTCCCCGATTGTTGCCATCGACAGCTCAGGGAAATTGAAGAAAATGGATTGATAACGAAGAATTCTTATCAGAATGTATCTAACTCATTTTTTGACACTGCTATCAATTATTTAACAGCATGGACTCAAGACACAGATGACCTCCAAGATCTGAGATACCTGCTTCTTAGAGATGCTCCTAACAGAGATGATTTTGAAATAGCAGTAAGGACTCTAAAGTTAAAGTGTGGATCGATTGACATAAATGCTGATGAATTATTTGACGAATTCACATATCTCAGAGAATATATGACTGGAAAGATATCAACTTGGACAGAAGAGGGCGCAGAAGTACGAAATAAATGTCGTGATGCTTCATTACATTTTAAGGACAATTTTGTGCCACACAGTAACCTGAAAAAAGTTGCAGAACTTGTGATGTGTTTACCAGGAAGCAAAGCTTCTCTTGAGCGAGTCTTTTCCCAGTTGAATTGAATAACAGTGGATGCTCTTCGTGCAGTAATAACAGTGAAAGTGAACTTTAATATGAGTTGTGAAGAGTTTCTGAAGAAGATTACTGAGCAGAAATCTGTTTTACGGAAAATTCACTCTTCAGAGGTGTATGACAGCCAGAAATAACAACATTAGGTACAAGTGACATTTGAATCGATCATTACTATTCAGAAATTTCTTGGAACAATCACCTATGACTTTAGTAAGGTCGGTAATATTATTATTTACAAACTTTGCCTGTCTTTTTTGTGTGTCATGATCACATTTTGTCTCTATCTTCTCGTAAACAAACAAGTAAGCTTAATATAACAATAAATTAAATAACTGTTTATCGTCCACTTGAAAAAAATACTAACAGCACTATGAGACCTGCTAATCAGTGTTCTCGGTACCGTATAAATAAACTAAACTACTCAAAATTTGAAATGTACCACCTACAAATCCAACGGTATCCTCCTCCCAGGTTGTCACTGCGCTCAGTCACGGGTTTGGTTTTGTTATCAAAGGCTCGAAAGAACAAGGGGAAGTAAATTTAACAGTGCAGCTGCTGAAAAAAATTTATAGAGCAAAATTGGACGTAATTCAGCCGAAATGAAAAATTCTCTTTTGACTGACAGAACGGACTCCGCTATAGTGAAACGAAACATACTTATGGAGTCCAGAGAAATACAATCTCTGACCTCCCGACAAACATACCTACATAAGTTACCTATAAAATCTGATTAGGCTGAGTGGGTGGAGGGAGATGGATGTTGTCGGTGGGCAGCCACCTTCCTAGTCAGTCGATAGGTCGGTAGGTATTGAAAGGGAGGAGGAATCTTATCTGCTCGTATAGAAGCAGCACCTGTTCCCCAGGCAGATGTGGGGGCCGGCAGCTGGTGAACGGGCCCGTCAGCTGTTGTTTGGTCCGAGAGGAGCCTCATGCTCCATCCGCAGTCTCCGCCTGGATCCTGTGTCTCCGCTCAACATAATATCCAACGACTGGCGCCCATCGTTGAGCCCTTGACCTCGTACTTTCTTTCGGATGGTTCGCACTTTTTTGGCGGTCACGGTAAAGAATAGCGATTGGGGAGAGAACAACAAATCGTGGAACTCTACGGGTAGGATAGATATTCGTCCCGTCATTCACTGCATCGTTAATTCGAAATTGTTGCCTCAGATATCTACTTTTTTGTTAGGTCTAGCGTTAACATGCTCCGCCGAAAAATCTGCTCCCAACGCAGGTTCTGCAATATCTGCGCGACTGTGAATTTTTACCGAAAAGGAAATTCACATCAAAAATCGAAACGTAGAATTTGCAAACCAAAATTCAGAGCACAATTGCCACCAATCGTACTAATTACTACTGTTTTAACCTCAGTTACTGCGATTTCCTCAGATTGTGCAGAAAGTTCTGAAAGCCAGAGACTTTATCCTGAATGTATGATCTGGGATTATGATTTGACTTTCGGCGTAAAGTGCCCTCCTAGGCGTTTCGTCGGATATGTGCAAAAAGGAACACATCAGTATGCCCTATTCCCAAGCTACTGATGAAATCTACACCACTCAGTCTCTTCGTTGCTTCTTCTCTCCGTCTGTGGCTGAACTTGAGCTTTTGGTGCAGCTAACTGGCTAGTTAACGGTAGCCACCTGTTTCTCCATATATCAGTAGTTATGTTGCGACTACACACCTTTAATTTGAATTAGTTGCCTTAGATATCCACTATTTGTAATTACTCCCTGGACCTCTCTCTCTCTGGTATGCATGTTCGTACTTGAGAGTTACCGATGACTTTAGATGGAATTGTCAGATATCCTTAAGGTGGATTCACACTCGCGGTAGCGGGAACGTCAGATCACGTTCGGTGACGGGCGCGTCAAGATTGCTGCTATGGAAACCATACGGGATGATCCCCACTCACGGGCGCGGCACCGTCAAGATCAAATCTTCCTCCAGTCACCTACCGTCAGGTCGCCCGGCGAGCGATCAAAACCTGACGTGAACTCTCTCGTCTAATTTTAATTTCTGATTTGCTGATTTCGTTGCAATTCGTTCTTTTTCAGTCTTTTCTAATGGATGACAAAAGGTTGATCGAGTGCGTTAGGGAACATCGATTTCTGTACGATTTTTCCCATCCATTGTACTCGGATGAGCAGAGGAAATCAAGGGGACGGCAGCAAATAGGGCAAACACTCAAACAATTAAAGGAAGGTTGTAATATATTTTTTATCCAGTTACATAGGTATAAATACCTACTGTATTTCAAAAGTATAAGTAGTTGTGTCAAAAGTAGGTTGAATACCTACCTAAGTGGGTAGGAATTCAATATTAAAAGTAGTAAGTATTTATTAGAAGTGGTAAGTAGGTGTAAAATAATACATAATAACCTTTTTGGTAATTAATAATATGTAATGTTGCGTGTTACATAAAAACATTACACTCACTTCATACTGGTAGGTCCTTCACGCGAGTAGTGAAGTTTTTTTTTTTTTTTATTTATATATTTATTATATATTTTATATTGAAAATAACAACTAGTTAAATCATACATACATACATACAGTAAGTAACTATCAAGTTATTTAGCTTAACATAATTACAATTTTATGGTGAACTCTTAATATCAATCGGTATCAGCATCCCAAGTCCAAGGGTCTCTTCAGGCGCCGAATTTTATAAGAAGCTGAATGGCTTCCAAATTCTATGAGCGTGATGTTCCCATATCTTCGAACGCGTATACCAGTATCTTTTTATCTGAGATCTTTATGGAGGTCGTCATTTCTGATGTACCAGGGAGCGTTTACTGCACGGATCGATGGAAAGTTTGAATCATTTGCATGTTAGATTTTGCTGTCAGCTAGTTGGTTGCCATAAGTCCAAATAGGCATTAGCAATGCGGAATTTTGTTACTTGAGTTGGCAGTAATCCAATAAAGTTTGAATGGATTTGGCCTTCCATTTCCTTTGACCCAAATATTTGGCAGAGTTGGCATGACACTGACAATGGTGCATGGGGTATCCTGACACGTGAGTGGACTTTGCCTCATTATATATATTAAGACGCCATACCGCGAGTGTGAATCCACCTTTATAAGCAGCAAACACTTCATTGGTGACCCTCATGTGAAAGATTCAAAGAATACAAACAAAACGGCAATTCCAACACATTGGTCCATTATTTTTTCAACAGTGCCTGATAGTTAGTCTCACAGTGAGGTTTGAAGGGTCAGTTTAAGGTTCAGAAATTTGGATTATTTGCGATTATTTCGACGGGACATATCCCAGTCGATTTTTCGTTCAAAATTACTGTAAAATTAAACCCCATTTCCACACATCAGTAAAAAACTGGAAACGTCAGATTTTTGACCAATTTTTGGTCTTTGGATCTTAAATGTGTGAAATAAAGAATTTGTACATAAATCCGAAGGACTTACGCCCTTCAGTTTGGCAACATTGGGGAGGAAAAATGTCAATTCCATCTCAGCTTGGAGAGTAGTGGAACTAATCCCAAGCGATACGCAATATTCATAGGATGTTGGACGTGATCAGAGGCGAATCTCATGTAGTGTTTGTATTCTTTAGACGAGAGTCGAACTTGGGAGAAATTAAAGGAGAAGAAATTGGTGGTCTCTCAAGTCAGTCGGAGTCCAGATTTCCAATTAGAACGAATTGATAATTAGAGCCGAAAGTGAAATGTAACTCAAGGCAAATAAAGCAGGATGGGAGAGAAATTGAAAAGAGAAGTCAAGATAATGGGTAACTGTTGCCTACTTAAGTGTGAATACTTCTCTCTTAGAGGCATCTTGTTGCAGACAAGCTAGTTTGGAATAAGTCACAGTAAGTTGTACAACACATTTCTGCTGGGTAGGCTCCAACCGTCCACGGAGAAACCAACTAGAATGTTTTCATACTTTTAGATAACAAAACGTTGGTGATTTTATGATAAAAGAATGGTTTTCTGAATCTAAAATGTAGACATTGCCCTTATCTGTCGTTGTTAAACACATTTGACACCTCCATTACAACGTAAATCCAATATTCTGATTTTTTCTCCACGGCACTGTCGGGGCCTCGAAGAGGAATCGGGCGTCAAGTGTCCCCTCCACCTGGGCCAAGGCGACCTTCCCCCGGGAAATCGAAGCCTGCAGGAGTTTTCGTGAGAAGCCGGGAACTGCACTAAATTCAGTTCGGACATAACTGCGCTAAGAAACAATTCCTGAGACTCTTAAGACGATTAGCCCCGTCCTAGGAACCAGTGCCCAAGTCCATCACCCTCGCGTTTGGAACAGGTCATCGCATCGGCATTCTCAACGTCAAGGCATTAATAAGAGGAGAGACTCTAGTTTAGGATTAGTTTACAAATAATTAGGGCTAAGATGAAGTTGTGAATTATAGTTTTAACTCCACTTGATTGCCGACTTTTCTTTGAACACCTAATTAGCTGAAATGACCCTAATCCTGCACTGACAGCACTTATTTTGAGTTCATCTGTGATGAGCCTGAATTCTATTCCTCTTTAATTGTTGTAGGCCCTGATGAACGAGTTAGATATGCAGCTCGGCGATCAGTCCGAAACCTCATCCTGCTTTCCTGACATCGAGTCTATTTCGATCACCTATATTTACTTCATGAACACGGCGAGGGTGGATGTAACCTGAGGTCGTCTCATATTCGTTGTGTCCCGATATCCCACTAGCACTTGGGGGGACATTGAAAATGAGTTCGGAGGGTCGAGCCGCTTCAATGCATTTCTGACGATAATCTCAGGGGTCGCTTTCTGATCCACTCACTTCTCTTGGCTACTTGAGGGGTTGTGTCGTGCGGGTTATGCGGGACTGTCCGTTTCGAGGTCCCTAAGTAGACCTTCGGCAACAATCGGGCATCTTCGGATTCCCCTTTCGATGACGGTAAGCAAGAACAGCCTTCCAACCATTCATTACCTTGTAGGTTTGTTCCAGGTTTGACAGCGTTTGTCGACAAAAGTTGACAGTTGTCCCAATGCCTTTTGAATTGCTGTTGAGTTCTGTCCAACAGCGCACAGGCAGACCTGGAACGCCAAGCCCGCGTTCACAAACGCGGCAACAAACAAACTGTTACAGCGCCACTTCACGTGACTCTAATCAACCTGATTACGCGAACTTGACACCTCGAGCACCAAAATATTGTAAGAAGGTAATGAGAGACGTTTCAACTGGGTACGGTTATCAAGTTCCACAACTCCCAACCACACTCACGGTCGGACGCTACCGTTCTGGTAGGTACGTCTCTTCCATCATATCTTACTACGTACCTACTGCCTATTGGGATATATGCACATAATAGTTCTCCTCTCTAGATCGAAGAGATACCGGTGGACTGGTCTTGGCTGCGGCGATGAGCAGGAACTTGGTAATTTGTCCAGATCTCGATGAGGATCTAGGGAAGACTGCCTCGGAATGTCGAATTTCCCACGGCCTGAACGGCGCTACCTCGCTTATTGGCTGCGCTATCTCACGTCGCACGGCTACTCAACAAAACCAGTAGGTAGGTAATATTACAATTACGCAACTCGAAAAAGCCCGTTCAAGAGAATCACAAAGTTAAATCAAACATAGGAATCCAAACTAGCTCGCTATGCTTTTGCTTCCGAGCCTACCTGTGTGTGACGGAAGCTTTGCTTTCACTTTTGGGAGATTAAGTTTTTTTCCCATAATCAAAATTGTCACTCGACTCATAATCGCCACAGGTATTCGATTTGCTCTTAGTAACAATCTACGGGCTCTTCCGGATTGCTGGAGCAATCAGTCATTAGCGGTATCCGGAATCATCTTTACCACATTAAAACCATGGGATGATGCGTGAACCTTAACTTAAAGTGGCCGGATTTGGTTTACAGACACCTCACGATTGTTCATTCGCAAATTGAGGGTCTTCGCTTTACCAACGTAGAACGCTTCAGTGCACTTCTTGCATACTAGTTGGTACAGACAGTTTTGGACTGCCAGTCTGCTGAACCTCGACACTTATAAGTGTAATTGGTGTTGGCAGAGGAGAAGTCATTACCCTCAATTACCATTTCTTTCATCAGTACGCGATAAGCTGATAGAGAGGGGTTACCCAACAAACTTCTTGGCAGACAGGATGGTTCCACCACGTGTTTCATACCAGCAGAATCCACAAGCACACACAAATCCGTTGGTCACAGCCTTTTTCTTTCGAGTTCAGAAGACCAATGGAAGTATGTATGATGTGGTGAGAGCGTAGGTGGGGGGGAGGGGGGGGGGGTATCCATTCAAGCCCTGCTCACACCCACTAGAATTTTCATCCGATTTCCAACATTTTTCAATTCAATTATGAATTCGATCTAGTATTTAAAATTGATTTATTGGTGTGATAATTAAAAAAAAAACGTATATATGGACGTCCCTGTAACCCAAGCCTTAATACTAATATGTTCAACTCTTAGAGGTAATAAACAAGGTTGTCCTGGTAGGTAACGTCAGGGCCTTATTTCAATTATCTGTACTCATTTATCTCTGTACAAGATCAATGGTATGCAGGGAGGTGGGAGGGAACCATCTGACTTTAATAGCAGGTTTCGGGATCCTGTGCCGCCTTCATCTTACTCCCAATTATGTTAACGAGGCGGAAAAGTGTCGGACAATCTTCCAAGAGTAAACACATCTGGCCAGACAACCCCCGCTTTCTACAGAAGCAATGACGACTATTTTCAGACGATTTTCAAATAGTTTCACCTGAAACCCGATTTTCTCGATTGTAAATCTATACAGAAATCTCCAGTCGCAATAGGCTTTGCGTCGAAAAATAAATAAAAATGACGTCCCGCAAGACCGATTCGAGGAAAAATTTATCTTTGGGCATTTTTCACAATTACATAGAGATTTGGAAGTTTTTGATGGATCGAGCTGGCTAATGAACTTGACCTGTTCATTGATGATCCCGATTTTTGGACGTTGGAACGAAACTAATGACGCAAAAAACCCTTGCCAAAGAATATGAATATTAAAAAAGATAATAGTATAAATTCCAGACGATTTGGCAGATACGACACTACAAAGTAGTAGAAAACAGAGTTGAAAATAAAAAAGGCAAGATCACTATACAGGGTGTTTGACGTACTGAAGGGGTCGATTCTACAACTAATTTGCAACAACTTTTGCCTCTTTTTTTTTAGAGGCTTCGTTTTTGAGTTATTTACGATCTAAGATTTTTTTTCGTGTTTTCGACCTTATCTCCTATAAATTGCTATAACTCCCTCAATTTACAAGATAATCTCAAATCTGAGTACACCGTTGGAAAGAGCAGTAAATTTCCTTTCGGATTGATGCCTCACCTTTCCCGAAAAGTGAGGTTTGAGACATAAAAAAGCTCTCTGAAAAGCTAATTTTACTTAATTTGGGAAACCTAGAGTTTTTTCAATCGGAAATTGAACTATGAGAACCAATTTTTTTTAAAGATGCAAGAACGGTAAAAACTGCGCTAAGATCTCACCTTTCCAACGGTCTAGTCAATTTTGTCCTTAAAAAATTTTCCTGGGGAGGAAATTGAGTTTGAATACTTAAAAAACATGAGCTTTTCTCGGGCGATTCAAAATCTATTGTTTTTTTTTTTTGTTTTTTTTTTTTTTTTAAATACACGTGAGCTCGGATGAGGAAGGCTTCGGAGTGCCTCCTTTCTTATTTGACAGGCTTTTGTCTGGTCTGATCCAATAGCTTACCTGTTCCAGCCAGAGCAGGAGCCCCATTATCACGTGGTCTGAAGTGCCCTGAAATCTACAAACTGAACATAATGAGAAAGGCTCGGGAGTGCCACTATTCGATTCAGCGTACGAAACACCCTCCGTACCATCACTGAGCTCTCCCAACTTCCAAAGTTTTGATTTCGTCATTTTCCATGTAAATCACCCGATTTTTCTCGAAAAGCTCATGTTTTTCAGCATTCAAACTCAATTTCCTCCCCAGGAAAATTTTTTAAGGACAAAATTGACTAGACCGTTGGAAAGGTGAGATCTTAGCGCAGTTTTTACCGTTCTTGCATCTTTAAAAAAAAAGGTTCTCATAGTTCAATTTCCGCTGAAAAAACTCTAGGTTTCCCAAATTAAGTAAAATTAGCTTTTCAGAGAGCTTTTTTATGTCTCAAACCTCACTTTTCGGGAAAGGTGAGGCATCAA